>JAPQWV010005255.1:0-21041 GCA_027422505.1 Craterostigma plantagineum | reverse complement strand
CGATTGAATTGAATTGATGTGTAGTCGTTGGGCGATGAGAAGGTTAATGGATTGATTAATAATCCCTTGATATAAACCTATGATTTGCATAGATATCCCCGTCTATGGATTTATATTTAAATTCATAGAATCAGAGGAATTTTTGTCAGTGCAATTGGTAGATTGATATTTATAAATCTAGGATTTTAATCTCTGTATGAACAAACCGAGCTGGTCTAAGATTACAGGTTTTTTCCCCACTCATAATATCCTAAGATTTGGTAGCCTTACAATTTTCTTACGTATGCAGATGCAGATCTTTGTAAAGACTCTTACTGGTAAGACCATCACCCTCGAGGTGGAGAGTTCAGATACCATCGACAACGTAAAAGCAAAGATTCAAGACAAGGAAGGAATTCCACCTGACCAACAAAGGCTCATCTTTGCTGGAAAGCAGCTTGAAGATGGACGAACGTTAGCCGACTACAATATTCAGAAAGAATCCACCCTCCACTTGGTTCTCAGGCTCCGTGGTGGCATGCAGATCTTTGTCAAGACCCTAACGGGCAAGACGATCACCCTCGAAGTTGAAAGTTCAGATACCATCGACAACGTAAAAGCCAAGATTCAGGACAAGGAAGGGATTCCACCTGACCAGCAACGATTGATCTTCGCGGGCAAGCAGCTCGAAGATGGGCGAACCCTCGCTGACTACAACATCCAAAAGGAGAGCACCCTTCACCTCGTCCTAAGGCTCAGAGGTGGGATGCAAATATTCGTCAAGACTTTGACGGGCAAGACCATCACACTCGAAGTCGAGAGTTCAGACACAATCGACAACGTTAAGGCCAAGATTCAAGACAAGGAAGGAATCCCACCCGACCAGCAAAGATTGATCTTTGCAGGAAAGCAGCTCGAGGATGGGCGAACCCTCGCCGATTACAACATCCAAAAGGAGTCTACCCTTCACCTTGTTTTGAGATTGAGGGGCGGTATGCAGATTTTCGTCAAGACTTTGACGGGAAAGACTATTACCCTTGAAGTCGAAAGTTCAGACACAATCGACAACGTAAAGGCAAAGATTCAAGACAAAGAAGGAATCCCGCCAGATCAGCAGAGGTTGATCTTTGCTGGCAAGCAATTGGAGGATGGGAGGACGCTCGCTGATTATAATATTCAGAAGGAGTCTACGCTTCACCTCGTTCTTCGTCTGCGAGGCGGGTGCTGAAGAATATTACCATATCTGCGTCTGCTCTGCTTGGGAATCATGTCTTTGGGGTTTTTCATTTCTTAGTGATGTGCCTCGTGAACAAACTTATGTTTTCTGTTTCGTTTCTTTCATCATCCGTGTTTTGGTTACTGGAGATTGTGTTTGTCCAGCGTGTTGAATATTATATTGACTAGTTTGATAATATGTTGGGTGTTTTTTTAGTTGATCTCTAATTTTTATTACATTTTTACAAGTTCGTAATTCAGAAATTTTCCTCAAGCTACAATCATCCATTTGAAAAAAAAAAACCGCTAGTAGTTCATGGATAGGGATTTGTTCAAACCTAGCCTTCTAGGTCAAATTCAAGTTCGTACAAGATAGTCGGGTTTCTCTCAAAAGATAATCATTAATAAATGAATTTTGTCTATAAGCTTATGTATTAGTCCAATCTCTTCGATTTATCCGATTTTGGATTTCATACCATCATAAAACAATATAGCTCGAGCTTAGTCCCTTTACCCCCGCAACCACAAGTTGGAGCTAATTAAAAAAGTAATAAGCTCATCGTCGAGAATTTAATCCATACTACATATATAATACTTCCTCCGTCCCACTTGTTTCTTTCCATATTCTATTTCGGGCGTCCCACATAATTCTTCACATTTCTGTTTTGGTAAAAAATTATTTTAATAATTAAACTAGTTACACCTTTATATTTAAAAAAGACTTCTTATTTGCTTGCACACTAATTATTTTTCTCTCCATTCCTTAAAAGTGTACTGTAATTATTAAAAAAAATGTGGCTTCTTAATCTACCTACCCACTAATTTTTGAGAAGTATTAAGTGGGATAGAGGTAGTATATTTTTAAAATATATATATTCAAAATGGATTCACCAAAATAAATGAAATGGGCTTTCTATGCGTAACAAGCTGGCCCATTACTTGAGAAAATGGGCTTTTCATTCGAAGTACCACAACCGAACGAATAAGTTGGTGACCTGGCAAATTATGTCATACGTGGCAGTATCTTATAGGCTATTCATCAAATGATGACAGGTAATGGGCGTCGTAGACGCAATAACGCGTAGAACTAGAAAGTAGAAACCCAACACCACTCTCCGAAAAACCACTGCGCAACGGTTGAATCTATCTGTAAGCTGTTGGTTTTTGCCACCGTGGACTTTTCGTCCCAATCTGAAAGAGAACCAACCCTAGCTTACCTGATTACTGGTATTTTTCTTCAGCTCTCTTCGCTGGATTCATATTTTTATGACGCACTCATCTGTTTGTTTTTGTTTATTTATTTATTTTTTTGGTCTATACCGATGTTGAAGTGCACAAGCTTCCATCAGAGCGTTATCTGCGCGATCTGATCTTTAATGTGGCAAGTTGTTGAATTGTCCGTGCTCTTTCGTGAGCTGACGATTTGAAGCTGTTCTGTCCTTTTGGGTGATGTGTTTGTCCGTTGCTGTGCATGACTTCTGTTGAGGTGATTGATCGCGAGATTGATAGGTGAAAATTGTTTCGAATTTGTTTGTGAAATGGTTAGGGATATGTGTGGAATGATGCAAACACGATGGCATCGTCTTCCTGGTCATGTTTCAGCAGATTGAAATGTTTTTCTTATACGTGTGTGTTTTTGAATTGTAGCCTGACATTCTATTGTTTGTTATTGTTGTTTAATATGGGTAAAGCTTGACATCCGTATGGTATGTGTGTTAGGTTTTTCTTGGCATTTGAGAGATATTGCAGCTAACACTGATCTGATCTTGTTGGGAAACGGCGGCACTCGTCGTAAGATTATTCAAGATTCAGCGACAAGGATCTGGGGGTGACTTGCCCCAAAGTGGCGAGTTTAACCCTTTTCCTGTGGCACGGAGGGTGAACTCCTTCCAAACAGTTTCCATGGACGATGATATGGAAGGTGGGAACTTGGGGCCTTACCAGGATAGGCCGAGGACGTTCCCTAACATGCGGAGCAAGACTTACACACCTCTGGTTCGTGAATATATTTTTAAGATGATATTATTACTATTGCAGATTATTCCCATTCCAAATTATAGCTTGGAGGTTAAAGAGATATTGATTGGAACAAATAGTGCTGTAACCTCTTTGCAGATATTGATATTGAGTATGAAAATTTATTACATATGTTCTACTCTACGGAAAACCTGTTACAGAATTATATATATATATCTATATATATATATTCATTATATGTGTTATAGTACTTGATAAAACTTTTGGTCACGTATCTTTGCAGTGGTGATTGTTTATCCTTTTACTAATACCTTTCAGTTGATTTGTGCAGATATTTCGCATATTTATGAGGATAAATGTTCGTCTTCTATTGGTGCTTCTGCTCTTTGGCCTTGGAGCTCTTTTTTATATTGGTGCTAGCACCTCCCCAACTATTGTGTTTGTCTTCTCTGTGTGCATAATCAGTTTCGTCGTTTCTATATATTTGACTAAGTGGGTGCTTAGGAAGGATGAGGGGCCTCCTGAGATGGTTCAGGTATAATTTTCTTGTTAGTCACGTTCTCCATATGGAAACTAACTGCAGTCTTTATTCGTCTTCCTTGTATGCCTGTTATTCATACTTTGTTTTGTTACATAAATGTATTGTATCTGCCCATATCTCTTTTTGGTTTACCCAGATTGCAGATGCTATACGTGATGGTGCTGAAGGGTTCTTCAGGACCCAGTATGGAACAATTTCAAAGATGGCTATCTTACTAGGTTTAATAATTCTCAGTATATACTTGTTTCGTAGTACTACCCCTCAGCAAGAATCTTCTGGTTTGGGAAGGTAAACTTCTATCCGAGCTTTCTCTCCCCACCATGAAAAAGGAAAATATAACAGAAAATATACAAGATCGTTTTCACATACATGAGCGCTCCACTTTTGGGATGCAGGACTACATCTGCATATATCACTGTGGCCGCTTTTCTTCTTGGGGCTCTTTGTTCTGGAGTTGCTGGTTATGTAGGGATGTGGGTATCTGTAAGGGCAAATGTTAGAGTCTCCAGTGCTGCAAGACGTTCTGCAAGAGAAGCATTGCAAGTAATCCTATATCCACATTAATACGTATATATACATACATATATATATATATATATATATATACATACATACATATATATATCTCTTGATTACGAGGATTTTCCAGCTGAAATCACTGGTTTTCAGGTTGCCGTTCGAGCTGGTGGACTTTCTGCTTTGGTGGTTGTTGGTATGGCTGTCATGGGTATCGCTGTACTATATTCAACCTTCTACATTTGGCTGGGAGTAGATTCTCCCGGTGGAATGAAAGTTAATGAATGTAAGTCCATTTCACACGCTCCTTATTAAGCTTGATATGATTGTTCCATCAGTATGCTAACTTTCGTAATCTTTTCAGTACCTCTTCTTCTTGTGGGATATGGTTTTGGAGCTTCATTTGTTGCACTTTTTGCTCAGTTGGGCGGTGGAATATATACCAAAGCAGCTGATGTTGGGGCTGACCTGGTTGGAAAAGTTGAGCAGGGTATTCCAGAAGATGATCCCCGCAATCCAGCTGTTATCGCTGACTTGGTAGTTTCCTGCTTTATATTAGTTTTGAGCTACATAATGGTAGTGTTTTGGAAATCTTGGGTAGCCCATGCATTAGCCTATCAGTGAAGATATATGTTTGCCGATTTAAGATAATGCAGGGCACGTTTATGCATTATGTAAAAATCACCCAGTTTCTTCTCACCTTCATTTTGCAAATTCAAGGTTGGAGATAATGTTGGTGACTGTGCTGCTAGAGGTGCTGATTTATTCGAAAGTATAGCTGCAGAAATAATTAGTGCCATGATACTTGGTGGAACAATGGCACAGCGCTGTAAAATTGAAGGTAATAATTATCTACTTTCTTTTAGGTGATGTTTCTTATTCCCCATATAGGTATAATCGATAACATTTTCTTGTTTTTTCAATTTCTTTTAATGCATGGCATCTTCAATGTATGCAGATCCATCGGGTTTCATTTTATTCCCTCTTGTTGTCCACTCATTCGACCTGGTGATATCATCCGTTGGGATTTTCTCCATTCGGCAGAAACGTGACTCTGGAGTCATTGGTGCTATAGAGGATCCTATGGCAATTCTCCAGAAAGGATATTCCATAACAGTCGTTTTAGCTGTTCTGACATTTGGTTTGGTAATAGTCGCTTCAACAAGTTCTCTTATTAAAATTTCAGATGAACATTTTCCTTCAATTCTATTTCTCCTTATTTTGCCCCTCTCTTTGACTGACTCTTCTTATTTCCTCTCAAAATACGATGTACTTGCCTTGCCCAATATGATCTTTTCGGTTCTTCACAATTTGCAGTCCACGCGCTGGATGCTGTATACAGAACAAGCACCTTCTGCTTGGCTGAATTTTGCCTTATGTGGTTTGGTTGGTATTTTGACTGCTTACATTTTTGTCTGGATCACAAAGTATTACACTGATTACAAGCACGAGCCTGTGCGGATGCTTGCACTTTCCAGCTCCACCGGCCATGGAACTAATATAATTGCTGGAGTGAGTTTGGGTCTAGAATCTACGGCACTTCCTGTCCTAGTCATAAGCGTCGCTATTATTTCTGCCTATTGGCTGGGCCACACTTCTGGGCTAGTTGATGAGTCTGGAATTCCAACTGGTGGCCTGTTTGGAACCGCTGTTGCCACTATGGGAATGCTCAGTACAGCGGCTTATGTCCTAACAATGGATATGTTTGGTCCTATTGCTGATAACGCAGGTGGAATTGTTGAAATGAGTCAGCAGGTAACTAAAGAAAATATGATGAATTTAAATCATAAATTACAAATTAAATGATTGAGTTTGTGTGACAATTTCAGCCGGAGAGTGTGCGGGAAATTACGGATGTTCTTGACGCTGTTGGAAATACTACAAAAGCCACCACCAAAGGATTTGCGATTGGATCTGCTGCACTGGCTTCTTTCCTTCTCTTTAGTGCTTATATGGATGAAGTATCTTCCTTTGCACATGTACCCTTTGCTCAGGTATGACGTAGCTTCTCTTGCTTAATAGCAGACATTTTACACCTGCTTCCATTTGTTATTCCTTGTCGTTCTATTTTCATCAAAAATCATTGCTTCGATGTGCACATATAGGTTGACATTGCCATCCCTGAAGTATTCGTCGGTGGATTACTGGGCTCTATGCTTATATTCCTATTCAGTGCATGGGCCTGTGCTGCTGTCGGTCGAAGCGCACAAGAAGTTGTGAACGAAGTTAGAAGGCAATTCGTTGAGAGGCCAGGAATCATGGTTAATAATTCCAACATTAAATTTCACCATTCATCCTAATTACACCATTATTTCGCATTGCACTAAGATATTACGTGCTCCAAAAATCATGTCAGGATTACAAGGAGAAACCAGATTATGGTCGGTGTGTTTCCATTGTCGCTGCTGCATCTTTAAGAGAGATGGTAAAACCTGGAGCATTGGCCATCATATCACCTATAGTTGTTGGTAAGCCATTTGCTGCAAGATTCTTAGTTTCACCAAAAGCAACATCTCAAATACGTACTAATTTCCCTCGCCAAAGTTTTAGGTTTATATTCCTTTTTATTTTTCTGTTTCAGGTTTTCTATTCAGAGTTTTAGGCTACTATACGGGCCATCCTCTGCTCGGCGCAAAAGTCGTCGCAGCTTTGCTGATGTTCGCCACTGTCTCGGGAATATTGATGGCCCTTTTCCTGAACACCGCCGGCGGTGCTTGGGACAATGCAAAGAAGTATATCGAGACTGGCGCTTTGGGAGGCAAAGGGAGCGACTGTCATAAAGCAGCAGTTACTGGCGACACGTAAGTCTTATAGACATTTGCCGTTTCTCCATAAACCTCTCACTTTGAATCACTGAAAGAATGGTATGGGAAAAGTTGGCATGAATTGAAATGCATAAATATTGTTATGTTATATTTGCAGCGTTGGAGATCCATTTAAGGACACTGCAGGGCCATCGCTTCATGTGCTAATCAAGATGTTGGCTACTATAACTCTCGTAATGGCTCCTATATTCCTCTAGTAAGGTGTCACTCGCCCGAATTGCGCCTTCAATTTTACCGCCCCCCACCCCTTCTTTTTTAACCTTGACCGTACTCTTTTTTTTTATGCGATTTCGAGTGTATGTTAACGTAAAATCTTCCCTTGCTTTCGGAATAAATGGTTGATAATTCAGTTACATGGACTAGTATTACTGGCTAAGGTTAATAGTAGTATAGTAGTAATACGCTGCTTGATGGTGCTAATGTTTCCGGCCAAAATCATTTCGACCTTTGAGTACAATTACATGTATCGCATGTACTACAAAATAATCGAATTTTGACATGGAAGGTTTTATGTCCGTCACTAACTGGGACTTTCGAGGAAAAGAATTACGTCGACTATCAACATAGTAGTTAAATGCCAAATTTTAACAGTTGAAGGAAGCTATGGGAGATTAAAAAATAACACATCCATCCAAGCGTTTTTCTCATCACGTTGAATTTAAGTTATATTTGCGATTTATTTGCTATGTCTTTACTTCCTTCGAAAGAATCTTGGTGTTAGTTTATTACACTCGGTTAGGATTCCTTTAATTAACGTCCATGGCCTTTAATTAATACAACACCCACCGGGCATATCTTATATTATTTCTTTTCTCCATATAATATTAAAATTAATGCCCATTATCGTGTATTAGTTGCATTTTTCAAACAGGTGACATGAGCAATGTTGGGACGATAAAAGACATGAAAGGAACTTCTGATACGGACCATAAGTAAGAACCGATCTGCATCATGTATTATAATAATAATAATAAATAATAATAACAATAACTGTAACATGCATCATCATATATTATAATACATTACACCAAAAATACATATTGTTTTGTAGGGAAAAAACGACGAACATTATTATATTCAATTGAGTCGGCCCACTCTATATCTATTATTTATTATTAAAAATGGCGCATTGAACTTTAGATCAAAATAACAGAGCATATTTCATGTTTCCCAAACTGCTCATTTCCCTAATAGTTCTACTTCTACTGTGGATGACGTTTGATGGGCCCATAAATGGGCCTCATGGGCTTTCTCCGACAGGCTAAGAACAAAGAATATGAAATTCTTCACTTGCGAGTGGGTTTTTTTTAATATCATTAAGGAAAGAAAGTCAAAAGTCAAATCTAATAACCGGGGCACGCACGTGCTGATGTCCGAAGTCCTATCCAATGCGACACGTGCGAGGTGACACATTCTCGCAATCCATGACAATTTCACGTGATATTTTTTGTTGTATTTCCTTTATTTTGGTTTTATGTGTTTCGTTTTCCAATTATTTATCATCATAACTGAATTGTATTTCACATGATTATTTCTTTGTTATTTTGGGTAATAACAGGTGGCATGAATTTTAAATTTGAAGATGTCGTATTTATATTCAGAAGCATAACTTCGTTAAAATTCTATATAGAAACAATATCTTTTCTTCGGATATGCATGTTTTATTATATGGTTCGCCTTTGTTTGTCTTATTTTGGTATTGTTCTCATCTTCCGCCATCTCTATTATTCTCTTATCCACGACAAATATAAAAAGAAACTAAGAATATTTATATAAGCTCATGAAGATCGCTTACTATGATCGACATCAGTTTTGTTAGATAATTAATCACTATTATTCTGAATGGTATGTGTTAGATGACTACTGTAATACATCTAAAAGCTTACGTTTGAAAGACAATTTATTAATTTTACATATTTTTTCCATCTAAAATTTCGATGATAATTCTCCTTTTACGGATGACCTTTATATATTCATAAGTCCTTGCCTGAGCCACGTAGCATGTTAAATAATCCCTTAAATTTAAAGGTTAAGCCTGAAAAGAAGAATATTTCCAAATGGGTATTTATTAAGGATTATTTTATGTAAATAGGATCATTTAAATTATAATCTTTACTTCAATTTCACTTAATTTATTAACATTTAAAAGCACACCTCACCTCTCCATTCATCAATTGACTTGATATATTTATCCACCATTATTATGACCAATTACAGTTATCATATCATCACCTACGGATAAATTATTGCCGTTAACTCGCAGTCAACATCTCCGTCAACTTCAATGTCGCGTAGACTGTCTCCAAAAAGCGAAACTCACTCGAATTCTTTTCCGTTATTTCCTCTGTTAAGTCTATTATCAAACGCATTTTACTTGCACACGTCATTGATGATAACAATAGCTACATTAAAATACGGTGAAAAGTATTCTTTTGAAAGCTCTTCTTTTATTTTGCTTCCCCCAAAATCATAATTGAATACATCTGGCAAATTGAATAGTGGGATCCATTTACGTCATTGTCCAAATTATCAGAACAATTTGGGAGATATATATAAAGTCTTCGCCCAAATTGAAATATTTTCCTTTCCATAATACGTAGATAAGAGTTAGGGTTGTTAAAGGGGATAGAGTGGGCTTCCATAACCTACATATATATATAATATAAATATATATTAATTAAAATCATCCCAACGAATATGTGATTGAAAAGATAAAAGAAAAGTTCGGGCCCACAATATGGACACGTGTCAGAAGTTTAGAGCTGGTCCCGTTGTAAGCACACACCCCCTGCTTCGCTTGAAGTACTTTATCTTCCGTATATCACGCTTATTGATCTTATATTTTTTAAAAATATATTTATTATATTTCCAACCGAACATTTAACTAACTTTTCATATGTTATAGTATTGCATATCCAAATATCAACTAAAGCCGGAAAAAAATGATGACAATGACATCAGGTAAAGCAGACAGGGACTATATTATGCTCCTCATTATTTTGAGCAATAGGTTAAATCAATTTGTATTCAATTCGAGAATGATGCTATACTTATATACTACAATTTATACTTGTATACTACAATATTTCGAACATCGTATTCGAAACATGGATCCCATTATTGTTTGTCCATAAAATCTGTTAAAGACGATCTGACAAATAAAACTCTTACGATATATGATAGTGATGAATGACTCAAATATATATAATTCAAATAAATTGTGTCTGGAATACTTAGTCGCCCTAATTACGTCATAGCCATTTCTACATGGGTGTGGCACCCCCTTATAAATAAAAAAAATATTATTTGCACCCCTAATAAATGACATAACTTCCTTAAAGTTAGTGCATTTATTTTTCTATGAGCAAGAAAATCATTTCCGTAGATTGTAAACAGTAAATTTAACTTATGATATTTTAATAAGTATTAATTGACTAATTTATTTTACATTTGCACATTGATTTCAGCATTCAACGTTCCTTGCTTAAATATTTATAGTTTATTTAATTCTAATCATAGATTACACGTGTAACTTATGAAATTTACAATATTAGTTTTGTCCTAAAGTCATTAATTTATATTGTTAGACTTGAATAGTAGCAATATTTTCTCAAATATTTATATAGAAATTACTTCTTTCCTTAGCAATCACTTTGACAATCGAATTATATAAATTAACGTTTTTATTGATTTTTCGATAATATATACATACACCAATATGTAAAACCCACGAAAACATAAAAAGAATCAAGATAATTGAAATTTTTTTACACTTCTACTATTCATATTAATTATGGGGTATTCATAATAAGTGAAAAAGTGTCAATAATAGAAACACCGTATTTTTTCTTAGGATATTAATATATTTTATTTTAATTCAATACTACTTTAATATAAAATATTTTCGTATAAATACAAATAGACTGGCATAAAACATGCCACAAAATATTCCGTTCGTATAACAGAAAATATTGAAAAAAAATTGTTTTAGACTTTCTTGTTTCTAGACGTTAGTTATTATTACCTATTATGATAATCTAGCTGTATTAAATTAGTTCAGTATAATAACTGTATATATCATATAAATATATATCGTAGTACACGTACACGAAAGTATAAATATATATCATAGTACACATGCACGAAATATAATAAACACACAAAAGGAATCAAGTCAACCTAACATAGGGATTAAAGTTATCTTTATATCATATATTTCGTGTATCGTTTTATATCATATATAATTAAGATGTGGGAGAATACAAGCAATAAAGGTAGATAAACGATTTGTTGATAGTTAATTAAAAACTTTAATGCCTTTACTTTTTTCAATAATAGGCAGTGTTTTCAAAAGCGTATAGCGCAACCCGTCGCGTTTCAGTTCAGATAGCGCATAGCGTAAATAGCGTAGCGTATTGCGTGAGTATTTTGGACAAGCCACTTAGGGTTAAGAAATATAATTTATAACAAATTATTAATCATAAGCACATTATTGAACAAGTTTTATATAAAATCTGGGTTCAATAATATATGTAAAATCCAATAGAATATACACAAAATATATTAACAAACAATTCATTACATGAGATCTAATAGAATTGTTAAATCTAATTCACTCTCATTTTGGGCAGCATTAAAAAATATTAAAATAGGAAACATATACTTAAAAATTGTAGTATTTAGATATAATTCTTATGGATATCGAAAAATATAAGATATGCATGTCATTTTGATCGTTGTTAAATAAAGAATAAATTAGATAAATTTAATTACATTAAATAATCGATTTTTATGTTTTAATTAATTAAAACGTTAGAAAAAAAATGAAAAATTAAAATAATAATATGTTACTCAAAGCATAAAGCATGAAAGGACATTTGAGCATAAAGCATGAAACGACATTTTGACACGTAATGATAATAACATCTGGTCTCCACTGTGTACGCTAATAATATATGGTTCTCGTCTCAATAATACACCGTACACGCTTTTTTTAACACGCGTCGTCGCGTTCTGAAGAAAATTGACGCGAAAGCGCGCCTTGATTCGCGCGATACTACGCTTTTAAAAACAATGATAATAGGGGTTTATTTAGTAAATTAGGGGATCTCAATAGAATTTCCCTTTCTACATCAGCACATTAACGAAAGAGACATTGCAATTTGCAAAGTCCTTATCATTTCCCTTTCTTTTGCTGCTTTTTATTTATTATTTATTGGGTTGTTGTCTAATAACCATTGGCGTTTGTTAATGAAAAAGGAAATAAATATGCTAAAAGAAGTTTTTATTCGAACAGGCTAAAGCACTGGAGACAAAAGAATTATATGTCGTCTGTATAATCGTTTTCAAACTTACTCACTGTCTTTTTTTTTTTTTATCAAAATTTGAGCGAAAATTAGACTTTGAACGCAGAGATTTAACGTGGTTCAGATTCGTAAATCAAATCCTACATCCACGATCGAAGGAGTGATCACTTTATTGATTACTGAGAAGATAATACAGATACAAAAAATGAACCAGCCTTATATATAAGAAAATAGCGCAAACTCTTAACCGCCATGAAGAAGTGGCCTATCTAACCTATTCGAATTATTTGATTTTATTCGATTGTAATTATAATAAGTTCGAAGCTATTCGAACTTCTTACTTAATTCCCCAATACCACACACCCCCCACCCCCCGCCCGCGGAAGATGGACCGTAAATGTCCTTTACGGACATCTTGGACATAAGCCTCTTTAACATAACGGCGGGAAGAGATTTTGTAAACATGTCTGTCAATTGAAATTAACTCCATATGGGCAACACCTTGATATTTCCCCTTTGCAGATGATCTCGTATGAAGTGGCACTCAATTTCTATGTGTTTGCTCCTTCCATAAAATATGGGATTTGATGCTAAGAGAATGGTTGATTGATTGTCACAGAACAGAACTGGAACATCCTCTTTATTCTGAGCAACTCCAATTTCCTGTAATAGCTGTCTTAGCCATAACACTTCGCTTATCAGAGAACCCAGAGCTCGGTACTCAGCTTCGGTTGATGATTTTGACACGGTTGTCCGACTTCCAAGTTATAATTGACTCTCCAAGAAAGGTACAGAATCCATTTATTGACTTCCTTGTGTCATGACAAGTAGCCCAATCGGCGTCTGAAAATGCTCTAATCGTCATGCTCGAAGTAGCTGAGAAGAATATCCCTTGTCCTTGACTTGCCTTCAAGTATCTGAGCAGATGAACTGCTGTCATGTGAGGCTTCCTTAGCCGTGAAACAAATCTGACTTAGCTGATGTACTGCGAACATGATATCTGGCCTCGTGTAAGTTAGATATAGAAGTCTGCCATGAGTCGCCTGTACTGTGAGGGATTGTCCAATGGCTCTCCTTCCATCTGTGACAATTTTGCCTTTGGGTCCATTGGAGTAGATGATGGCTTGCATGACATGTATCCCCTGTCCTCCAAAAGTCTCAACGTTTGTCTCTGTGAAATAAAAATACCTGCAAAACTGCGAGCAACTTCCAACCCAAGAAAATATTTTAAATCACCCAGACCCTTCAATTTGAATAGCCCTGCAAATGAAATTTCAGTGTACTAATGTCAGATATTGAAGGACTTGCCAGCAATATATCATCTACATAAACCAGTAAAGCCACCATCTCAGTTCCTGTATCTTTAATGAACAAAGAATGGTCAGATTCAGTTTGTCTAAAACCAAAATCAAGCAATGCTCGACTGAACTTTTAGTTCCATTACCTTGAAGCTTGTTTTAGACCATATAAAGATTTGTTCAATTTGCAAACAAGCCTTGATCCAGTCGAATCTACAGTATCCTTATGAATATATTCTAGGGGTAAGTACATATAGACTTCCTCATCGAGATCACCATTAAGAAAGGCATTATTTATATCTAGTTGACATAAATGCCAATCATGGATTGTGCTAATTATAACAATATCTTTACTGTTGCTGGATTTGCAACAGGTGAAAAGGTATCTAAGATGTCTATCCCTTCTCTTTGGTTATAGCCCTTAGCCACCAAGAGTGCTTTATGCCTCTCAACTTGTCCAACTGAGTTAAACTTGAGCTTGAAGACCCATTTGCAGCCAATGGAATTTCTTCCCTTAGGCAGTGCCACTATGTTCCATGTCTGGTTTTCTTCTAAAGCATCCAACTCTTCTCTCATGGCCTGGTTCCATTCTTCATATGTTTTGCTTCATAGAAGGACTGAGGTTCCTTGATTGTTGAAATACTTAAAAGAAAAATTCCTGTAATCATCTGACAGAGCATCATAAGATGAGTAATCTGATAAAATATATGCAGTCTTAGGATCTCCCACATTATTACAATGATAATCTTGTAAGTATGTGGGATTCCTAGTTATTCTTGATGTCCTTCTCAATGTGATTTGTGGAGCTTCAGAAATCTGTTCTGAAGTTGCTGGTGGCGGTTGTGTATCCCGTCCGATAGTCGGATGATCATGTCCTTCATGAAGTTGTTGATCGTGTTCCTCGAGTGGTGTTGCTATAGAGCCCATAATGTCCCGAAACCTTGGCTCTCCTAGTTCATCAACCATAGCCCTTGGAATGACGAAGTCTGGCATTGAATCACTCGCTTTGCCTCCCACCTGGTGCTGATCATTATTCTTAAAAGGAAAACAAGCTTCATTGAACTTCACATCCCTAGATATGAATGTCTCTCTACTATAGATCCATCACCTTATACCTTTAACACCATTAGAATATCCCAAGAAAATACAGGCTCTAGCACGTGGATCAAACTTGGGTTATTGGCAGCTAACGTAGATGCATAACATAGACAACCAAATGTCTTAAAAACATTGTAATCAACCTCCTTTTGATACGAGATTTCATAACGGGACTTACAAGCCAATAATGGTGACGGATTCTATTAATCAGGCAAGCTGCTGCAAGGACACACTACCCCATAACTCCAAAGGTACAGAGGACTGGAAATAGATGGATCTCGCAACATTCAGCAAATGCTGATAGCTGATGTTTCCTTTCCTGTTGTGGGGTATTTATGCATGAAAACTGATGAATGGTACCATGTTTTTGCAACAAATTCATCAAAAGCAACTCTTTAGCATTATCAGATCTAAAGGTTTTAATCTTGCAATTAAACTGTGTCTGTATCATCTCAAAGAAAAATGAAACAATACATGGTACTTTAGATTTAAGTTTCAGCAGAAAAATCCATGTAAAGCTTGAGTGATCGTCTACCAAAGTAAGGAAATATCGATGACCTTTATTAGAGGAAACATGAAATGGCCCCCTAAACATCACAATGAACTAGATCAAAATAGGAACAAGCCATTCTATTCTGAGAATTAAAGGACAATCTTTTCTATTTTGACAAAGGATAGATTTTACAGAAAGATGAAACTTTGCATTATAATTACAATGCAATCTCTATCTCATACTGATAAACGTATATCGAACGTTTATTGTAGCAGTTATTTAGGGTATAATAGAGTATTCTTCATCGTTTCTTGCATTTACATGCTCTATTTACACCTATTTTGATATCAAAGGACCATAGGATGGCTATCGGGGAGAAGAAGCGAAAACGAGGCGAAACGGAGCAAGTACGACGAAAACGGGCATGTGTCACGGCCCTGACACCTCGTGCACAAGACTATGCAAGGAGCAAAAGACAACACTGGAGACAGTCACGGCCGCGATGATTATTACACTAGGCCGTGACACTGAGCAGTGAGCAAAGAAGTCCAAGCAGATGACCGTCACGACCGTGAAAGGAAGTGCACCAAGGCGTGAACAAGGGAGAGAGCCAAGGCAAAGACGTTCACGGCCGTGAACCCTAGTGCATTAGGCCGTGACAGAAGTGCGAAAGACATGAATCCCAAGCTGAAGACTGTCACGGCCGTGAAGGCCCATGTCTCAGGTCGTGCAGGTTGCAAAAGTCAGTATAAAAGCCCAATTTTGATTAAAAAGAAGGGAGACTGATCACAACTCAACCCTAATCAATCAGAGACAAAAAAGAGCGACAAAGAACATGGAAATACTTCCCAAAGTGAGGGTAATGGACAACGACGACTTCATGCCAATTTGAACGAGGAACGAAGATCCTTCCACGCGATCATCTCAGATTCATCAGTAGGAAGGAATATGAATTCTCCATCCCCATTCTTTATATCTTATGTTGCTTTTCTGTTAATTATGAGTAGCTAAATTCCTTTGTGTTTGGGAGTAGATCAACACTAGGTTAATTCGTACTTAAGACATATATTTATCATGACTCATGTGTTTTGACTATTTATCTATCTATGAAAGTGTTTCTTCGCTTTAATATGTCTATGTGTTAAAGTGAATATGGGGAAATCGTTTAGGGCGACAGCTAAACAACAATTAGGCAGTTCGTAGATGATAGGATTCGAGTATAGGGCAAAAGAGAATACTCGATCCTCGCTGTTAGTAATTATTGAATCTTAGATCCCCGCAAGCGTTTAGGGTGACAATAAATTTGTGAGTGGATAGGAAATTACTGTGATTTAGTCAAGAATCACGTAGGAACGATATTTTATTGTCTTAGTCGATAGTACCTAGCGGGATTCTCCAGAGCACACTATTTTTATCTTAAAGCACTCTTAGCAGTTAAGTCGTATTCTCTTAATCTCTCATCAATTTAGGATTGATCTGTTAAGGTAGATCGTAGTACAAAAAATATGTGCACCTTAATTAGGCTAAATATCGAGTCGATAGTCACTACTAGTAATCAAGTTTATTCCTCAAGTTCGATGGTCATTTACTCACCTTACTACACTACAAATGATAGGTCCACTGCCTATTGCACGTTGGCGATCGTAAATACGTATTCGTTTTATTTATCACCTGCCACACCTGCACTTTACATTAGTTTAGTACACCGCGTGTCGATCAAGTTTTTGGCGCCGTTGCCGGGAAATAGATTGATATTGGGAACACCGTAGGTCGGTACTTTAGCCACCTTTATTTACGTTTTCTTAGTTTTCCCTATTTGCGTTATTTGTGTTTCTACAATATTTTTAGTTTCGTTGTTTCTTCCACGTGTTTACTTGCTTCTTTGCTAATTTATTTTCGCTTATTGAAGGTACGACTTAGCAGTGAATGACCCGAATCCATCCATCGGGTCCCATTGTTGAAGGAGATCCACATTTCGAACATTAGCTATGAAGGCAACTCAAATACGATTTCAAAGCAACGACTAGTAACTCGCAAGAAGCTTTAGTCAGTTACTCAGAGGACAACTCTCAGGAGTCGGCAGAAACTTTATAAGAGGAGACATCTGTAGATAGACTGGAGACAGAAGAAAATATGGCGGACCATAGAGTACCTATCCATAATGTTCCAGAGGAGGAGCAATCGCTACAAGATCTACTCAAGAACGGCGCACTAGGCAGTACAGAGTCGGCGATCGTTATCCCGCCGATCGAGAACAACAACTTCGAACTGAACCATTCTTAGCTTCAGATGATTTTACAGACGGCCCAGTTCGAGGGCAACCCAGACGACAAACCCTACTCGCACCTGAAAGCCTTTCTGCTAGTGTCAGACACCATCAAGATTAATGGGGTCTCGAGCGATGCAATCAAGCTTATGTTGTTCCCATTCTCAATCAAGTTCAGGGCGAATGACTGGTTGGAGATGTTGTCGCCCAGATCAATCACTACTTGGGAAGAGCTGTGAGCCGCGTTCATTGGCCATTACTTCCCATTGTCAAAGGTCTAAGGTTGAAGAAGAAGATCTCCCTTTTCCACCAGAAGGATTCAGAAAATTTCTACGAGGTATGAGAGCGATACAAGGTGCTACTGAAGAATTGCCTGCAACACGGGATGTCGAAGACAGCCCAGATCAATCGATTCCACGAGGGGCTCAATGATCAGACGGTTCACATGTTAGACGGAGCCGCTGGAAGAGGGCTCGTGAAGCTCAGTTCGACCGATGCTTGGAGCTTGATCGAGGACTACTCAAGGAACAGTTTCATGAGGGGCAATACGAGGATTAAGACGCCAAGCATGTTCGGAGTGAGCGAGGAGACGGCCACAAATGTCAATTCGAGGCACTCCAGGAACAAATCGCAACGACAATTCTCAACTGCAGACGGTGATTGATGCACTACTTCCAAATCTGGACAGACACAACCCATAGCGACGTGACGACCACCACACGACGCAACACATGCCATACATACCATTGTGTGGAATTTGTGGTGCGGCCCACTAGACGTCCGAATGCCAACTCGGGCAGCCCTTAGAGCACGTAGATTACATGGAGAATTACCAAGGCGGACAACGGAGCTACCAACCTCGAGCGCATCCCAACTTGGCGTATGGGAATCAGAACCACCCGGGCAAAGACCCCCAAGATTTCAGCCTAGACCATCCGGTTTCCAAAATGGGGCATCACAACCGTACCAAAACACGCTCGTGGGCTCAGGATCTGACGATATAAAGGCGATGAAGAACATAATGAAGACGCTCCTCAAAAATTTCAGCAACACCATCGCGGCCCACGAGAGTCGAATCACGAAGATGGAGGAGTATATGGAAGCGAACAACGTACGTGCCCAAAATACAGACGCCTCGCTCAAGAAGCTGGAGCAACAGGTGTGCTAGATGGCGAAACAATTGGCGGGGCGTAATCAAGGATCACTTCCGAGCTAACCGAGCCGAACCCAAAGGAGTATTGCAAGGCGGTGACCTTGAGGAACGGGAGAGAATTGCAAGAAGTGCCCGCCAAGAAGAAAGTGAAGGAAAATGCCAATTTCGAGAGCCATGACGAGCCAGATGTGGAGGAAATCAAAGGCAACGATGTCGAGAAAGTCGAAGCTGAGAAGGAGAAGCTCGAGCCTGAAAAAGAGAAGGCGAAGGAGATCCAGCGGCCACCAGTAAAACCATACCAGCGGAAGATCCCTTACCCAGCTCGATTGAAGAAAGTCAAGGACGAGGCGTAGTTCAATAAATTTTTGAGTATGTGTAAAGTATTATATATTAACTTACCATTTGTCGAAGCTTATACGCTGATGCCCAATTTTGTGAAGTTCCTGAAGGACCTGCTGACGAACAGAAGGAAGCTCGAGCACATTTCCACAGTATGCCTATGAGGAGAGTGCTCGGCGATACTCCAAAGCAAGCTACCAAAGAAGCTTAAGGACCCATGGAGTTTTACTCTTCCCTGTCTTGTAGGAGATTTAGTAGTTGAGCGTGCTTTAGCTGATCCAGGTGCTAGCATTAATTTAATGCTCTATTCCATATTTAAGCGCTTAGGATTAGGTGAACCACGACCCACTGGGATGAGCTTGCAGTTAGCTGATAGATCGTTAAAGTACCCTCGAGGTGTATCGAGGATGTTTTAGTTAAAGTGGATAAGTTCGTGATTCCTGCTGATTTTGTTACCCTAGACATGGAGGAGGATGATAATGTTTCGTTAATTCGAGGTAGACCGTTCTTAGCTACAAGAGAGACAATGATAGATGTTAGGAATGGAACGTTAAGTTTGACAGTAGATAGTGAAAAGGTTACGTTTAGTATGGCTGGTTCGGTGAAAAAGAGTAACGAGCATGATGATAAGTGTTATTACTTAGACACTTTTGAGCACGATTTTTTCTTTTCTGTGCAAGGTCTATCACAGGTTTGAGCGAGGAGGACACCAGAATGATTATGACGATCGACGAGTGTGAGCAGGGGATCAACGAGCCCATAATAGCCGTCGACAAAACAGCGAAGAAGACAAGAAAAAGAGCTCGGTCGAAGAGCCATCAGTCCTAGAGTTAAAGCCGCTACCCGGCCACCTCGAGTATGCATTTCTCGGCAGCAACGGAGGGCTATCGATCATTATCTCGTCAAGCCTCGACGACGAATAGAAGGGCCAACTCTTGGACGTGCTGAGAGCGCACAAGAAGGCTTGGCGTGGAAGATATCCGACATCAGGGGTATCAACCCGAGCTACTGTACTCACAAGATCCTCATAGAGGGTGATTTCAAGCCGGTTGCTCAACGCCAAAGGCGATTCAATCCAACATGAAGGACGTTGTCAAGAACGAGGTGATCAAGCTATATATGCAGAGATGATTTATCCCATTTCAGACAGCGCATTGGGTCAGCCTGGTCCAAGTGGTCCCGAAGAAGGGAGGCATAACAGTCGTAGTCAACGAGAAGAACGAGTTGATTCGACGAGGATCGTGATTGGGTGGCGTGTCTGTATCGACTGTAGGAAGTTGAACGACGCCACGAGAAATGATATTTTCCTTTACCATTTATTGAACAAATGTTAAAAAAATTATCCGGTCACTCATTTTATTGTTTTCTTGATGATCATGATATCTGCAGATTCCCATAGCACCCGAGGACCAGGAGAGAGAGACATTCACATGCCCGTTCGGGACGTCCGCGTACCGAAGGATGCCAATCGGTCTTTGCAATGCGCCAACCACCTTTCCGCGATGCATGATGGCCATATTCGATGAGTTGGTAGGTGGGGTAATGGAGGTATTTATGAATGATTTTTCTGTTTTTGAGTCATCATTTGATGTATGCTTGTCTAATTTGAAGCTTGTACTCGCACGCTACGAGGAAACGAACTTGGCACTTAATTGGGATAAGTGACACTTCATGATTCGAGGGGGCATAGTTCTGGGTCATAAGATTTCCTCTAAAGGAATCAAAGTGGACCGAGCCAAGTTAGAAACTTCGTTCCCTCGAACGTGAGGTCGATTAGGAGTTTTCAAGGTCATGCTGGATTTTATCGTAGGTTTATTAAAGATTTTTCTAAGATTGCACGACCCATGTCTAGATTACTAGAAAAAGATGCTCCGTCTGAATTTAATGATGAGTGCTTGCATGCTTTTAATTTACTTAAGGAGCGACTTATCCCAACGCCTATTATGGTCGCCTCCGACTGGGGACTGCCCTTTGAACTAATGTGCGATGCTAGTGATTATGCAGTTGGGGCCGAGTTGGGACACGCAAGGACAAC
>JAPQWV010005254.1:0-21042 GCA_027422505.1 Craterostigma plantagineum | reverse complement strand
TCCTCACCATCCACATGTTTTATATTTTTTTAGGGACACATACACTTTTTTCTTATCTGGACTTTGTGACAGGATCAGAACTTTCGTAGACATGTCCTACTACGACATGCTTTGATGATCGGAAGGAAGTCCTACCGTTGCAACATCAAAACAACAACGGTTTCAGGCCATCGTCTTTGAGCTAGTCTCAATAACGATGTAAACGGAACGCCTATGTGGCTCCGGATTAGCAGCCCTGTTCTTACAGGCACGTCTCAGAGTTTAACTCTGAAGTCGTGTCGACGGACTGCCTTTGTAGCTCCGTCAGGTTATTACCCAATCGGAGTGACCACCAATCAACTCCATCATCTTGTCCCGACGACGCGATCTTCTTACAAAAGACGATGCCTCATTTTGACCCATCTCATGACGATCTCCCCAGCTCGATCTTCATGAGGGGGAGGAGTACTAAAGCAAAATGGGAGCAACACCACGACTAAAGTGCAATATAGATCAGAAAATGTCAAATCTCAAGCGTCGAATCAAACGAAGACCACAGAGTCCAACGACTGAAGTGTCGCCTCATGTACGACTCTCCGATTTAAGGAAACTCCCCAATCACAACGCAAGGTTGAACAAACGTAGGGGGAGTTGAGCTGCAATCGAACGGAGAGATCGGACTCAAATGACAAGATACGACCAACAACTTCAGCATGGACTTCAAGAATCAAAGCTGCAGACTCGTGTACAGCTCTTCGAGTCTAAAGAAAACTCCCAATCCCAACAAAAGGTTGAACAAATGTAGGGGGAGTTGCGACAAGTGAAGGAAGAGCTGAAATACCTAAAGAGAAGATTCGACTTGTATATGTCTCTCCAAATTTAATGAGCACTCCTCGATCCCAACAAAAGGTTGAAGAAACGTCGGAGGAGTGGTAACTATCCAGGGAGAGATCGAACACAAAAAAGAGACGATCCAGCAGCTTTGAACACTTAAGAGAAGAAGAAGTTCAAGAGGAGGATGTGATTGAAGAATAACACGCATGCAAACGCTTTCGCGTACACAACTCTGATACGTGTTCTTTGAGGACTCAGGACAATTACAAGACGAAGATAACCAGCGCTGAATTGGAAATTGAACACAAAGGGGAGATTGTTAGGAATTATTTATTGTGTTCAATTAATTATTTTATCTTAATCTTGTGGTTTTATTCTGCCCTAGGACCTAATTGTAAATATACCTAACTTGTGTTAGTTATATCGGGCCCAATAGCCCATTATGGCTTATGTATAAATACCCTAAACGATACATCGTTTAGGGTTACTGATTCATAATAGAGTTGGCGACTTTTGCTGAAGAAGCCTGCGCGTATCACTCCGTTCAATCTCTACAATCCGTCTAGTGGTATTACTGATCAATCGCTTCCGTAATTCATCGTCTAAGGTAATACTGATTATATGAATCATGTCAAGGTTGGATAATCGGCCTAACATATACATATGAATTCCCTCGAAGAAAATAAAAAATGTTGGTATTAAAATGTATAAAATTGAACCCTTATTCTTAATAATTAAACTGAAAACGATATAAATGTACTTACGGTCTTGAAATTGCCCTTCCAAGTTCCATCAATTTGGATCATGCATTAAAAATAATATAAAATATTGAAAATGAAAGCTGTTCGAGCCTGATAATAAATAGTTTTCATAATATTATAATATTCATCACTAATAATATGAAAAAAGATGAAGGATATATCATGGAATAAATTATATACTCTTTCAGTTTGTTTTCTTGCTCGACGTCGTGTGAGCTTGTGGTTGCCATTGTTTGTACGCATGCGTACGTCTCATTTTCATATTCAAATTGATATCTACTAAATATAATGTAAATATTTTAATGATCAACTATAATATTTGCTAAATGTACTGTATTCTTTTCGGAATTATATATAGGATCATGTCAGTGTCTGTCTTTCCTTCGTGCATTCAAACCCTATACCATATTTCGATGACTTCAATTATTTCTATGTATCAACCTATATATCTATCTTATTCAGTTCTGGTTCTATATTTGAAGAACCACCTCTCTTTTACTAATTCTCAACTCTTTGCACTATTTTCTTGAGAGTATTTTCAGTGTTTATTATCTCATAAGTTGTATATCGGTCAATATATAACGCGGGACATTTTCTTTAAATTTCAATTGTGGCCCTTGTAATCGACAATCGTCCTTGTCATATCGGTATATATATCGTCTATAATGTTTATATTAAAAGGTCAATTATACATTTATGAAGTCACGAACTTACAAGAAAAATCGAAACGAAAAAAAATTGGTTTTATGAATTATCCATTAATAACGATAATGACAAGGATAAGTTCGTATCTTTTATTGACTTTGAAACTGCCTTATTTCATATGATTTCGTATTTCACCATTATTTCTATGGTTCAAGTCAATTATTTAGTTGGTGGTATATGATACTTGAGTCTTTTTTCACTTAATGACATACACTCATTTATATATATAATGCACTTACTTTTGATCATTTATACATACTAATAAGAAAATCATTTATTACAGGACTCGTTCGGCTTACGCCATGACACGAGCTTGTACATATAATATAACTGAGGATCTTCATCGAGTCATTTTCTCTATATCGTTAAATAATATTCCCGGCATTCTTTTGTCTAATCGTTTTTCGTATCTCCAACAATAATCATATGTGAACAAAATTTCGTTTTGAGCTGTCCTTAAATATTAACTTACGCAAATGCAAGTTAAAACACTAAAAAAAGAAAATCATCTCGAAGCTATATTCCTTCTTTCAAACATGTCAATAATCTCGGCAATGTCTCTAACAGCAGGCACAGCACGACATTATCACCATTGATCTGTACCTTCAGACACGCTATATATATTACACATTTAACTGTTCATTCAGATAATATATATATATATAAGATATATATAATATTTATGTCTTAATATCAATTCATATTCATATCCTTGTCAACCCACTATACCCTACTACATCGTCAAGTTGCACTCGCTATCTCTTACAATGATAGAGACACACACGAGAGAGAGAGAGAGAGAGAGAGAGAGAGAGAGAGAGAGAGAGAGACTTTACAGATTTTTATCGCAACTGTGAAAAAAGGTCATCCACAAGCCGCACGTCAATATAGACAGACATTGTGGATTCGTAATTATGTTGTATCATATATGTAACAGAAAATAATAAGCAATAAAACAAAAATTTGCACAACCCTCCAATTTCCCCTCTCTTACCACAAATTGTGGTGCAGATTGAATTCTCTCTATTAGTGCAGAGGGAAAGAAACAGCGACATACATACGCACATAGATATATAATATAGCTTATTACTCTAAACTTTATTCTCTTCCTTGCTGAGAAACAAATCTTTTTCTTCAGCTCTCCTAAGGTTCTACTCGTCAAAGATCGTATCTTTTCTTGCATCAATCGGATTGAAGAACATCGTCCGTTTCTCTCTCTAGGTTATATATAATATATATATATATACAGAGAGAGAGAGAGAAGAGAGATAGAGAGAGACGATTGAAGTAATGCTTGCTGTCTCGCCACTGAGGAACAACAACGAAGGCAATGAAAGGGAAGATATTCAAATGGAAGAAGGAAACGATGACTTCTCTGACTTGGCAGGCTCCGATTTTCTCGACAGCATTGATTTTGACGACCTTTTTATTAACATCGGTGTCGGCGGCGAGCCGCCTGATCTTGACATGGACCCTGAGATCTTCGCCGAGTTCTCAGTCACTACGTCGTCAGCGGCCGCCGAGGAAGAAGAGTACACTCATAACAGCACCGCTGATAATAATAATGTCTCGTCACGGCTTGACGCCACCGCCGTCGCCGCTGATAAGATAGGCGGCGAACTAGGTTCGGAGCTGGGCTCGGCGCCTCCGACCAAGAGGGAGGAGCGCGCGAAGGACGATAAAGTAAGAAAATACACGGAGCAATTCGCTAAAAACCCTTCTTGCAAGAAAAAAGCCAAGGTGCGCGTGCGTTGCGTGTGTGAGAAATCTCTCTCTCTCTCTCTCTCTCTCTCTCTCTCTCTCTCTTCTTAATGGAATTGTTTGGTCATTTACTGGCTTGATTACTTTCTTCTCATCAATATATTTATACTGAAGCATCTCATTCTCACGTAGTTCCCGGGCCAAATTAATATCACGAGAGAGTTCTGATCATAACTAATCCTACGAAATCACTTTCTTGTATTCTTGTAATAATAACACTTGTGATCTTTTTGTGTATGAATTCATAGGTGGATTGGACGCCGGAGCTCCACCGGCGGTTTGTTCAAGCGGTGGAGCAATTGGGCGTAGATAAAGCTGTCCCTTCGAGAATTTTAGAGCTGATGGGCATCGATTGTCTCACTCGCCACAACATTGCTAGCCATCTTCAAGTATAATAATAAGCTTTTTCTCATTTCTTTTATAATTCACTTGAATTATTGCGTTCCAAACGATGTAATAATGTCAGATTTCAGTTCATGAATCGGAAAAGCATAAAGTGGCTTTTTTTCATTTACCCTCTGCGGTAAAAACAGTTGTTGGATGGCCCCTTTCTTTTTGGCCTTTTTCTCCCTTTCTTGGGAAAAAAGTTCTCTGCATTTCACGCAAATCTATTACATTACATGTGTTTTAATAATGAGATGCCGACTATTTTTTGGATACGCAGAAATACAGATCTCATCGGAAACACCTACTGGCGAGAGAAGCCGCGGCGGCAAGCTGGAGCCACAGGCGGCAGATGTACGGCGGCGGCGGAGGTGGTGGTGGAAAGAGAGAAGCTTGGATGGAAGTAACGCCTCCACCACCACCGCCCATCATGGGCTTTCCTCCACCTCCTCCGGCGGCGGCGACTCCTACCCATCATTTCAGGCAGCCGTTGCACGTGTGGGGCCACCCACCACCTATCGACCACCACCTCCATATTTGGCCTAAGCATCCACCGCACGCCTGGCCACCACCGCCGCCGCCGCACTCCGCCCATAACCGGCAACATCCGCCGGCCCTAATCCACCCTTCTTTTTGGATGTCCCAACACCAACCTGTACGTTCGTCGTTTGTTCGGCTAGTTATCAATAAAGATCTCATAGTTGATTAAATTACTACTCTCTGCAGAGATTTCCATCGTCGGTGGTCGCTGGGATACCACCACCGCCGCCGCCACCAGCAGCAGCCATGTACAGGCCGGAGATCGCCGGAAAAATACTGCCACAAGTTCACCCAGTGAGTGTTTTGATGGCGGCATTTATTATTTATTATCAGTCGAAAATGTAACTAAATTATTAATTATTATCAGTCGAATGAGAGCTTGGACGAGGCCATAGGTCATGTACTTAAGAAGCCATGGATGCCTTTGCCGCTTGGTCTTAAGCCTCCTTCTTTCGACAGTGTCATGTCTGAACTTCAACGCCAAGGAATATCAAAGATACCGCCGGCCGCCGCCGCTAATTTAATCAATTCGACGACATTTCCCTAAAATCGTTTCCTTTTTTGCATCGTTATCATTTGTTAGTTACGACGTTAATTTGACGATGTTTTCTCCCGCCGCCTTTTGTAATCTTAAACTAATCACCATGTGAGTTTGATTATCGAGTATGTTACGGCCCCGAAAAAGATTTAAAATAATGCTTTTCCATTTTGTATTTCATTTGTTAGTTCTTGGACAGTGGCTAATGAGGACGATGATTCATTAGTAGCAGGCAAGTCTTACAAGAATGAATACTGCTGCTCCGTAGGATATTACAATATCAGATATCATCTCATATAGTTCTTGAAATAAAGAAGAAAAAATGGCGGCTTCATATTTGAAGTGCATCGGCTATGGATCGAGCAAGACTCAGAACCTCGAAAGGAGCTTTCTCTGCGATGGATTCCACCGTGTTCATGCACGAATCCGTCATCCAAAAATGAGTAAACGCTTTCTTCGATTCTATGAGACGATCAACTAACATTAGTGAATATATACAATCTATATATAAATAGAGGGAGAGGCGAATGCAAAAATGATTACCGTTGCTTTTGTGAAGAAAGCGTTCCCACGATTTCTTCGGGAAAACACCGTGTGTAACGTACGCGCTCACCTTAGCTGCACCATGGGCTACCAAAACTTTCTGATGTACATATACATTACATATATATGTGTCTACATATTAGTCAAAGCAGTACTTTTCTCTTTAATATACTATATATATGTGCCGAAAGTCATTAGGAATCAACTATGAAGCAAACAACCGTAGGCAAAAATCTCAACAATACTTCAGTTCAGTCATAAAAATTCAGAACAAGTATTCAGACATAATCAAGACTAGAAAAAAGGAAAGTTAGGAATATTATTACCTGACATTCGATTAAGGTGCCGCCGGACTGTACCAAGTCATCGACGATGACCACATGAGAGTTAGTAGGATCGCCTTCCTTGATCCTAACCATTCTTTTGTCCCCTTCACGAACCTTGTTGCATATCACCTAAGGCCGAGCAGAAAATGTTAATTAAAGAAAAAAGAGAAAAAGAACTCCATGAGTGAAATCGAAAATCAAAATGGGACCATTGGAAAATCTTCTAGCATCTTGTGGAATCTTTTCCAAGCTCCATCGTCTGGGAATGCAATAACAATCTGGAGAAAGAAGAAGCAATAACTCATCAGAACGAAAGCAATGAAATGATCATATGCTTTACTACCAAATCTCACGAAACCGAACAAACTCGCCTTATCAGATTCTGGAAGTTTCCGAAGGCGCTCCTTCAGAAGTGGGATGCCAGTTTCAAACAAAGGCAGAACAGTATCGCTAAAGTAGAATCTCTCCTGAAAAAAGAAAAGTTAAAAAAATGGTGGCATAAGCATACAAGGGCTATCAACATAAACCCTACTAGTGTAGTGAGTGATTACAATTTACAAAGGACAAACCTGCAAAGCATGTATGTCATAGATGACTAAACTGGTCGGGCCACCCCTCGATATAGGTATATTCGACAGCATTCGAGCTAGAGTGAATGCAGTAGCTACATCACCTTCCTCTTCGATACGTTCGAACGAACCCGTGGGGAAAAAGGGCAAAACCACGGTGAAAGAGGAGACAAACAACATGGGAAGGGCGTAGATGACAGAGAGCTGCTCAAAGATGACAGATGTCGAGCTGAAGGACGCAAGAAAAGCAACGTGCTCTCCTCGAATGTCGTGGGCGTTGTTTATGAAGAGGTTTGGGAATCCATCGTCGAAACTCCTGAAAAAAGGCAAGTCAGTCTTGAATTCGCCAAGAATCGACGGAGGGAAGGATTTTAACAAGAAATGGTACTAAATCCCCACAATTGCCAATTGGAGAGGCAATGTTGAATTACAGAGTGAAAATACTACATTTACAGATATAAATTCAAGAACCTAAATTTCATGTGGCCCAAAATTAGAACAGCTCGGCTCGAGAAAATGTATCTGCCCAAAACAAGTTCTACAATTGCACGTATACAACGAAAAGGAAGATAAATCTACCTCCAGTTAATGGACTGAAGCTTAATGAGACTCGATTCGGAAGCAACTTTGCGAGCCAAATCTTCAGCTTCTACACAGTAGAAAAGTATGACTTGTTTCTTCTTTACCTTCTCCATCTCCATCGTCTATGTATGTGTTGGGAGAGAACGTTATTCAAACCAAAGATTCAAGGTTAGAGTTCCCAATTCGATAGTTAAACCCTAAACAGCGTCGGATCAAAGCACTGGTAAACCTTCGAATCAATGGATAAACTAAGCTAAAGAATCACTTCACTGAGAGTGAGAGAAGAGGAAAAGAAAAGACTAAGGGTGTGTTTGGTCCGCGGAAATCGGCGCGGAAAATAAAAGAAAAGTGTGGTGGTACGTATCGAATCATTGTACATTACGGTTTACGTGTGGTACAATCATACTTTTTCTTTTCTTTTCCACGCCAAAATCCACGAACCAAACGGAGCCTAAAGGAAGGTTATCAGCAAAAGCTAAGTGGGCCCAAATCCAACTAAAGCAATTACTTAATGGGCCGGTTTTAAGCGTCGTCCAAAAAAGTTATGTTTTTAAAAAACAAAAAAAAAATCTTTTTAAAACTATTTATTTATATTGTTACTACGTAATTGAAATCAGTGCGAATCGTATTGGCATTCATATTATTATACAACCGTATTAATTGTTGATTATTGAATATCAAAACCTAGAGCACTGAGGGTCAAATTCCATGCATATGAATCTGGTCCACAGCATGTCCTGTCCTTACCACCAACTTTAAATTAATTAAAAGTCAATAAATATCCATCCTCCTTAATTAATCACATTAAATCATTTAAATAATAGTGAAAGAGATTTGAAAGAAAGTCGTGTACTTTAATAACAAAGGTTATGCTTCAAATCAAAGTAAAAGACTTTCCATCAGAAGTTTCAATGGTGACAGAAGTCGCCTTGGCGAACTTGGGTTGGAATTGACCCTTTTACCCCTGTGAGGACCGTTGCATCTAGCCTGTCAAAACCGGCTCGTAGCCCGCTGAAGCCCGCCCACTGGCGCAGCGGGGCGGACCTAAGAAAAGGTGCCCGCACTGACAGGCCGCGGGCCTGGCATGCTTAGCCCGCTCTAATTACAAAAATAAAAATATGAAAAAATAAAAAAAAAATTAATACGAAAAATATATTTAATAATTTCAAATTTTTAATATTAATTAATTTTGCTTTAAACTTTATTAGATTACATATCTTACCTCAAAATATAAAGAAATTATATAATTATATATAAATATATTTATCATTTAATTTTTCTAAATATTGGTGGGCCAGCCCATAGGCAGGCCCGCCCCACCCCACCGAAGCCCGCGGCCCGCGCGGGCTAGCCTGTTCAGTCTCGCCCTCTGGGCCTGAAAAATTGCAGCGGTGGGGCGGGATGGTCCGCGGGCCGTGTGCCAATTTGACCGCTCTAGTTGCATACACTGGCGGAGCCAGCATAGAGGCAGTGGGGTCCATGTTTTTTTTATTAATAATATAGTGTAAAAATTAATTTTATGAGTAAAATTGGAAAAAACTATACTACAAGGACCCCATTGAAAATTTTAAAAAATTGTGGATATGGGGTCCAATTAAAATGGACCCCACTTATTCCACCGACTGGCTCCGCCACTGGTTGCATATATGAATATATATATATATATATATATATATTGATTCCTTAATCCATAAAATCCTTTTTTTTATAATATTTAAGCCACTAATAAAAATCCAACAAATTTTGACTTATCATAGGCACTGTCTAAAACTTTTCTTTTTAATCCATTCTCATGGGAAGGAATTTTATTTTAAGGATCATTTCAAAAATATTTTCTATAATATTTCTAAAAACTTAAATTATTTTATGGAATCAATTTAAATTTTTCGATATAGCATTTAAAAAACTTTTATCGGACCGACATGCAAGGTATTCAGAATGAAACTAAAAGGCAAATTTCATGAATACAGTAAAGCCTCTTTAAATTAATAACATTAGGATCATTGAATTTTATTAATTTGGAGAGTTATTAGTATATCGATAAATTAATATTAAAAAATATAAAATTCAGTTATTTCTTAGTCCATACCAATGGCGGACCGACTCAAATTATAGCAAGAGTGAATATATATTCATATTGCATACAATTATATCACATTCAGTAATTTATCAATAAGAATATTAATTATTTTATTTGTTGTAATGATCTTTTAGATATTTGATATGGTGGTCACAACAAAACTCATGATCTTTTTTATCATTGTAATAGTTTAGCAAACATTATAAATACATAATTGCAATATTTATGAATTAAAGTATTAATGGGGTGAATATTTATAAAGGGATTTTCCAAAAAATTATTATATTAGTATCTTATTGAATTTGATGACTTCTTACTAAGGCCAAGTCCGGATCAGACGATATTATTATTTTAGAGAGTTTATTAATTTATAGAGTATTAATTTATAGAGGTTTTACTATAGTTTTGATACAGATGAAAACGTTTAAAAACTTTGACTCGGACAACAAAATATTTCCAATATTTAGCTGATACTAAAATGCAAATTTCATTTAATTATGTCATCCTTGTAAAATGTCAATATCTGATGTCACAAATGGCAGTACCATTGAAATCCTTATTGCAAACTTAAAATTTTAAAAATGCCATTGACTCTTGATGGCAACCCTAATCTTCATAATCTTAACCGTTTTATTAAAAAAAAAATTTGTTAGAGGAACGTTCATTAATAAATTGATATAATCTATCCTCAAGAGATTTGTCCTTTCAATTACTATATCCTAATATGTAAACTCATACAGCCAGAAGGGTAAAACTGTAATTGAAACAACTAAGAATACCACTGCCCTTTTTCTTTGCAATGAAGTTTGACTGTCTTCTCTCATCTCTCAAAGTTCAAACAGCAATTAATTTTACTTTTTTCTTTTTCGAATGAAAACCATAATATTTTCTCACCTCTGTAATAAATGCAATATTCTTCTAATCCTATCCAACTCATTCTTTGCTTGCTTTTACTACACTGCTACTATTTTTTTGTTTTTTGTAATCTTATTTCATTATTATATTCCCTTTTTTTTTTCCTCTCTAGGGGATTTCCTCCATTGCAAACCAAGCTTTCTTTTTTGTCCAGCTTTTATTACACCTACCCTTTTTCTCATCTCACACCAACTCGCCTTTTTTATTACACACATCCCACAACTCTAAATTCCCCCCCACCATTATTATCACAATAAATAAATAAAATTACGCACTTTCACAACAGTGTTTAAAGAACGGATTAAACTTAGGTTTCTGTCTAGCATTGCACTCTCAAGAAAGAAAAAGAAAAGAAAAAAAAAACAAATCTTGAGTTGTGGCCGTTTATGTCTTTTTGTTGATTTATCAACTATTTTCTTTAAATTCCATTTGGCCCACTTTTAGGTCTTTTGCCCGTCGGCTTCTGAACTACTCTTCTCTCACTCTTTACCTTAACTTTCTGTTTTGGACCCTTCGTTTAATTTCATTGTTCGTGTGTTCTTCATCTGCATTGGCGTCTCTCAGCTCATCGACCTTATGTGGACGCAAAAAAAAAAGGTGAGCTTTAGGGAAGAATATCAAGTGGGGGCTTTTAATTCAGATCAGTTGTAAAGGTAAAAGCTTTCTTTCTAATTCATTGTTTTATGACCCCAAATCTGTTTTTCTCTTCAAATTCCTTTATCCCAGATCAGAAGTAATAGTTTTTTCTTTTCTTTTCTTTATTCACTCCTTAATTCTGCCTTCTAGATTTAGATTTGGGTATATAGCTTCAAACGCTTCAGATTGATGGGTCGTTTCCCTAAAATGTATATGCTTTAGTCGTTCTCACAGCTTCAGCATTTGCATGTGCGCGTAAGACACAAATAAAAACTTCTTACCAGAGGTTTTTCTTGTCTCTCATCTCTGCTGTGTTAGTTGATGTAGTCCATTGCTTTTCAATTTCTCTCATTCTGAGAACAAAAGAAATAAGAAACATATGAAGTGAGATTAATGCTTGTTTCGTGACTCTTCATTTGCTGACTCATCTTTGTGTGCTCTTTCCTCAAATTAGTATGTGTGTTGGTGCCGCTTGTGTTCGAATTCTTGTTCTTTACTCCAACGCAAAATTCGAACACGGCTGTTCATTACAGGGAAGAGATTTCATTTAATGGGCTTGTCGTCGTTCATAACATAGAAAGAAATCAATCTACATTCCTCATCGAAAAACAAGAATGTCGTCCGAAGGTTTGTTCGCCGCTGAGCTGTCCAAAAGATACGGCGGGCTGAAGTTATGGGTTCTCATCACACTGCTAACGGGCGCATTAATAGCACTCATCCTCGTAATCTTATCCATATGGCTCGGGTGGTTAAGAAGCATATATCGAGAGAGGCGCCGAAGATCAATCGATTCGCTCATTCCCATCTCTTACATCCCCGACATCTCCAAAGAGATCGGAGTTGACCGAGTCAACGACCATCAAGATACTCATCCCCGCCCGCCGCCCGCCGAAGAAAAATCGAGCGAAAAAATGTACGTTCACTTGGGGAGGAGCAAGTCGAGCGACGGGGACAACGTAAGTCAGTGCAGCAGCTCTCTTATGTACCACCACGAAAGGGCGGGGAGTTCGCACTCGGGCGGGGAAGAAGGGAGTTCGAGCAATGGGAGGAAGAATAATACTATGTTGTCTTATGGATTGGCTATGGCTTCTCCTCTTATAGGTTTGCCCGAGGTTAGTCACCTCGGATGGGGACATTGGTTCACTCTAAGGGACTTGGAGATCGCCACTAATCGATTTTCGCCGGAGTTTGTTATCGGAGAGGGCGGCTATGGAGTCGTTTATAAGGGGCGTTTGGTGAACGGTAGTGAGGTGGCGGTTAAGAAGCTACTTAATAATCTGTGAGTGTGTTTTATATGCAGTCTTTTCTTTCTTTTTGTTTATGTTTGTCTGTCTCGTCTTGAAGTTAAGGCTGTGTTTTGGGTCGAGGAAAGTGGTGGGGAAAAGAAAATTAAAGGGAAAATGGTTTTCACTGGCTTTTTTCTTTCACTTTCCTCACTATTGTTGAAGAAATTAAATTTCATTGGTTTTAGCTTTCAATTCACTTGTAGGCTGTGTTTGGATCAGGAAAGTGGTGAAGAAAAGAAAACTCGAGAAAAAATGATTTCCACTAGCTTTACCTTTTATTTCCTCACCATTTGGAGAATAAAATGATTTTCCATGATTTTAGCTTTAAACTTAGTGTTTTCTTTTATGTTCTTTTCCTCGTCTATTTCTCTAACCAACCAAATACAAAAATTAGTCTCGTTTTCCATTTATTTTCCTCTCCTCATTAAATACCTTAAACCAAACACACCTCAATTTTTTTTTTTCTTTTCTTTTCTCTCCCTACCTATTTCTCTAATCAACCAAACATAAAATTTGGTTATCCTTTCCGATTTTTTTTTTTCCATTTTCTCACTAAATTCATTAAAATTCTGAGGGTAAATGAATGCATGCAGTGGGCAGGCGGAGAAGGAGTTTAGGGTTGAAGTGGAGGCCATAGGCCACGTTCGTCATAAGAACTTGGTTCGACTTCTTGGTTATTGCATCGAAGGAGTTCATAGGTTTTAATTTTTTCTTTTTCTTTTCCCTTACACGGAAGGATTCGAAAGCTTTATTCTATGGATTCGATTCGACGTAATGCTATTGCAGGATGTTGGTTTATGAGTACGTAAACAATGGAAATTTAGAGCAGTGGCTTCACGGGGCTATGAGGCAATACGGAACTCTTACGTGGGAAGCTCGAATGAAAGTTCTACTCGGGACTGCCAAAGCGTAAGCGAACTGAGTTAGGTGTTCTTCGTAAGAAATAAATACTAATGTCATTGCTTTTTTTATGGAAGGCTTGCTTATCTGCATGAAGCCATAGAGCCGAAGGTGGTGCATCGCGACATAAAATCGAGCAACATATTGATCGACCACGAGTTCAACTCGAAGGTCTCCGACTTTGGGTTGGCTAAGCTCTTAGACTCGGGCGAGAGCCACATAACGACGAGGGTGATGGGAACGTTAGGGTAATAACTTCGACTTGTAACCTGTCATTTTTTTCTTACAATGCACGTCGGGAAAAATATTGATTTAAAAATTTTCTGTGTTTAAAAGATATGTAGCTCCAGAGTATGCGAACTCGGGACTGTTGAACGAAAAGAGCGATATTTATAGCTTTGGCGTTTTGCTGCTGGAAGCTGTCACCGGGCGAGACCCCGTCGACTATGGTCGACCTGCAAATGAGGTATAACTTTTTAAAATTAGTTTCGTATCTTTTCATCGTGGTACTACTATTGCTTTTTTTTTTTTTGCTTGGTCGTGTATATTCGTGGGAGTGTCATTTTAAGACATCGAAATTAGGGGTGACACTTTTAGAACAATGTTTGGAAATTATAGCAATTTGATGACACCTAACTCAAATGTTGCAATTTGTGGACATTTAATTGAAGCAGTTTGAGGACATTAAATTTCAAAATTCTAGCGTTAATTGCTCTCAAATTGCTTTAATTTTGAAACTTATTGTCCTAAAACTACAACCTTTAATTTAGTTGTCCTCAAATTGCTACAAATTTGAAACTTATTGCCCTGAAATTGTCACCTCTAATTTGGTTGTTGTCCTTATAACGCCACCCTTAATATACATGACCAGAAAAATAATCAATCCTTCTCTTTTATATAGTACCATATGGATGTCGTATGAAGCTAGACGTTTGTAATCAATCAATCATATTCACGTCCCTACTTCTGTATGTACTTACGTATCGTGGATCGTAGGTACACCTCGTGGAGTGGCTCAAAGTCATGGTGGGGAGCAGGAGAGCCGAGGAAGTCGTGGACCCGAGCCTCGAGGTGGGGCCCACCACTCGGGCTCTGAAACGCGCGCTCCTCGTCGCCCTTCGTTGCGTCGATCCCGACGCCGAAAAGCGCCCCAAGATGAGCCACGTCGTACGCATGCTCGAAGCCGACGAATATCCGGTGAGCATTTAACTAATCGCGACCCGACCCGACCCGCTGCGTATGGGCGGACTACCATTTATGACCCTTGATGACATTTCGTATATCGACCGTTTTTCTTTTCTTTATCGTTTTTTTTGTTCGATGTTAGGATCGAAGGAGCAGGAAAAGCAGGACGAGGAGCATGGAAATCGAGTGCGCGAAGGAGGGCAGCAGTGACTTGGCTGAGATCGAAGCGAAGGTGAATATATCCGAGGGTCATCTTCTTACATCAGCGGCGACGACTTAGAATTACATCAGCCCTTCTGATATATTAATGTTAGAGATTTTTGTTATCTTTTTTTTTTTTTTTTTTTTATCGTGGAATATATATATATATATATATATATATAATGGAGGAATAAATGCATCGGTCGGGTTTATGTGGGAAATATTGGGTCGGGTTTTGTCATGAAGTATAAGATGAGAAGATAAGCTGCTTGTTTGTGTACAGAAACTCTGCTCTGCTATGGAAGTGAAGACGTATTATTTCTTCTTTTTTTTTCCTTTATTTTTTTTTGCTATTTTGATTTTGTAGATCTTGTGTTTCTTTCACTTTGATCGTCTTTTTCCCCCTTTTCTGTTGATGCTTTGCTGTTGAATTTGTTTGTTGTTTCTCTTTCTCTACGTATAAGGCGGGGATTCCCATAATATGCGAGCGTTAGAATTACATTGGTTTGAATTTCACTTATGTTTTAGCTACATGATTACAAAATTACAAACTTTATTGAGGAAGAATGAAAAATCTCTATCTAGTTGGTAAAAGCACACATCAACGCATTCTACAACTAAAGAGTCTCATCGATCGAGCCTCGATAGATACCATATCACAATCTTGCCATCCAATCCTATTGAAAAAAGGATATAGACATATATATATATATATATATATATCTTATAATGGATCATAATTAGGTCAAAAAACCATATTTATGCAAAACTAATTAATCATCTGCAATCAAATCATTCAATAGATCCCAGAATATCAAACGGCCGAAAAGCCAATTAGATGGGCTGATAATTGGGCCCAACAAGCAACGGCCCAAATCGAACTGCACTTTTTCTTGCATAAAGTAAAATGATAAATGATTGAAAAGAGTGAGAAGTTTGCACTTACATAGCCAAATGTATAAAAAAAAATATATTAGATGATACTTATTACAATAAAAGTTGGGTAAAGTACGCGTTACCTCATCGTGGTTTATTTGAAATTCAAGTTACTGACTTGTACTTGATAAATTAAGCGAAACTTACTTGTGGTTTTAAAAACTCAGCATGATTCACTCCGGGCAGTATTTTCACCCGCCATTGCCTCAAACATGCTTCTATTTTGACTGGTAGGGGTTAATGACTTCATATAAAACGAATGACCAAAGTATCCCTGTAAACCCATCGTTTTAAAACCTCAGATGAATTTTTCTTTTCAGAGAGAACATCAGAAGAATTTAGATCTCAAACAATGTTTCTGTAAAGTTAGGTTTCTTCGGAGCTATCAGCACGAATTGTGAGTTTGGTTTTTCATCGATTTCTCAAACAATCTTCTTCTAGTTACTTGCATTCTAATTGATTTTCATTGTCTGTCAAAGATATAAGGTATTTTGCGGATTTGATTTTTCATGGGTGCTATCTGTTGAAGCTTCGCATTTGTCATATGAAATGTAATTCAAGGGTATTTTTGTGTATACTTCATTCAGTAGTTGCTTTCGTTCTTGTTTATGCATTGTGATACATGCCATATATTAGCATGTCTTCTGCATCGAATAACAGTGTGAAAATGGACCTGAGGTACAAAAATCACTTGTGCAAGTGTGGAAGAAAAGACTCCAAAGGGAAACTGTATTGTATTTGTCCGGCTAGGTATTGTGATTTTTTCATGTGATTGCGTCCCATAGATCATAACATTGACGATGATATCTCGGACAATGATTATGTGGTTGCGTCCATAAATCATGTGACCTCAACGCAGAGCAGATGGGCGACCTAATATACACACGACAAGTTGGAGATACGAGTTGCAGCGCTGCAAAACAATGCAAAAGTGTTGAATTATAACTTTGTTTTGATTGTGATCTTGATAAATGTCTTGCTTTTGAAGTAGAACATGTGTTTGGGATGTTAGCTTAAGTGATTTGCACCTCGTCTGTATTTTGAATGTTGTAAGCAATGTCAGCACTTGGTTGTTTTCATCTCCATTTGATCAAGTGCACTTTGAACCTCATTTTTTTCGTAAGCACAAAATGCACCAAACTTGTCTCAAAAAAGAAAACAGAAAACAGAATCAAACTTGTCTCAAAACAGACCAAAACTAGAATCCCAAACAGATAATAACAATACCAAACTTGTCTCAAAACAGAAAACAGAACCAAACTTGTCTCAAGACAGACCAAAATGCACTACTTCCAATGTTGTAAAACTCGCTAGGCGCTAGTCGGGCGGCCGAGGGGGGGCCTAGCGCCTAGGCGGTCTAGGCGGGGTCTAGGCGCTATCTAGGCGGAAATTAGACGGTTAGGAAAATATTTCGATAATTACTCACATACATCAAACGATATTATTCTAAAACAAAATTAAATAAAGCCCAACATTATTAGTTACATTTTATTTGAATTATATATTTATATAAGGCCAAACAAAGTTAAATGAGTCCATTAACATGAAATTGGTCCATTTAAAGTAGATGATCCAACATATATAATTTAGGGTTTACTTCTGTACATCTCTCTCATCCTAATACCGCCGCCCAACCCATACAAACGTGCGCAGCTCCTTATTCTGTGGAGATGAAAAGCTGAAACTACCGTCGTTTAAGTCGTCGAGACCAAGGACAGATCACGAGACACAGTGTCTTATCTCTGACGCGGCGGCGAACCCATAGTGGTTGCGTTTTGATTTGGTTTGTCTATTTTTAACTGTCCGTATAATGGGCTTAGGCGCCGACTAATCGGCTTAGGCGCCGATTAATCGCCTTCAGCGCCGACTAATCGGCTACACCGAATAGAAGGACCGACTTGGAGGTTTTCGGTGCGGTGAAGGCCCGAGCAGCGACTAGGCGGCCGCCTAGGCCGCGTTTTACAACACTAACTACTTCAAGTCACTTCGAGTACATGAACAAAAACACACCCAAACAAATCCAGCTACTTTCCCTTGTCTTTTGGAGGTAGAGCAGTTTTAGTACTTGGCTTATATGCGACTTGAACATATCTGAACAAACTTGAAGTTGTAGGCTTGCACAATCTCTTCAAGGTCTTACTACATTCAACATTCAAGTTCTTACCTTTTCTTTTTGGGAACTGCTTTCGTGCTGCCTTTGCATTAGTGCTAGAATTCTATACAGTTTCATAATAAGATTGTCCATTAATGTTAGATTCACTTCCTCTAGGCCCTCCTCAAATACAAAATCTTCATATTCAGAATCAGTTGAACTTGATAATAAATCCTCATTATCATCATCATTATTACCTCCCCCCAAAATTTTGCCTCCTCAAGAAGATCATCAACTTCATTGCACCTTGTTCACTGATCTCATTCTCACATTGGACAGCCTCTTCAGCTTGCTCACTGATCTCATTCTCACATTGGACAACCTCTTCCTCACTGATCTCGTTCTCACATTGAACAGCCTCTTCAGCTTGCTCACTGATCTCATTCTCACATTGGACACCCTCTTGAAGCTCCTCTTAGCAAAGCCGGATACACTCTCACCCATAGGATAAGTAAGCAAAGCCACATCTGATAATCTACGACCACGACTGTCCAGAGCCTCAATAAAACCACCAACCTCTTCAACAAAATTGTGAATGACCTTCTCATTCCGGTTTTCATTGATAAATTCCCTTATATCACTGTCATCTTTTAGCACCCTAAGACCAGTGTTCATACTTTCACCTGGTAAGCAATAATAAAACTTAACAATGCTGCCCCCTCCGTACGAGTAAAATTCGTAAAGTCCCGAGAAAAAATCTAGCCTTATCGACACCTCTAAATAGCACCTTCATTCCCCACAATACCTCACATCTGGAAGCCATTCGACCTTCCGTCAACCCATAAGTAAATATTTCAATAGGGATCCGCCATTTTTGGCTGATGCTTGAGAGTCTTCAGTAATGCCTTAGTTATGCAAGGAATGTGGCGTACCAAAATCTTAGAGCAATAGAAAATTGTCTTGATTACGGTTCTAAATTTTGGAGGGAATGTGAGTAATCAAATATGTATGGAATCGGGTTCTTGTTGGAATCTGTTTTCTATGATGCGAATTAGACAACGTGATTTCACTAAGTATTATTATCAGGGTAATAACAGGAAATTTTGAATTTATCTGACCGTAAGACCGTATTTGACCAGACAGGGAGCTCATGATGACATCATGGGGGTTTTTGTGCTTAGTTTTCAAACCACAGTGGGTTTTATGCTATTTACCCATAAAAGTTTTACACAGGGGAACCCGCTTGCGGAAGGTACATATAAAGAAATAAATTTAGGTACCACAGAGAAATATATTATGGTACATAATACACTGAAAAAGGTAAATCATGCTTACAACGATATCATATAAACTATTTATGTAACATATAAACACGTGATATGGTACGTAATATGCATATAAACAGATACGTAACGATGGTAAAATGGTACTCTCAATCAAAATGTATCTATGAGTAAAATCTTATTCTACTATGCACCTACATGTAAAAAAATTTCTGACAAGGAAATGTGAAGAATTTTTATATGTGCAAATTACGAGTCAGACCCCAAAACATAGTTTCAATTAAAGATAAGAACATATGTAAGTTTCGTTTAGAGATAATGACCCAATTTAACTTTCATTTAGAGATATGGACCCGTGTGTTACCACAGACACATGAAGTGGTACCACAGACCCATGAAGTGGTACCACAGACCCATGAACTGTTACTGCAGAACAATGAAGTGGTATGGGGGAGCCATGAAGTGTTTCCGAAGAAAATGGGTCCATATTTCTGACATGAGTCTGAACTGTAACTGAAACTTAAAATGGAGCCTAAAACGTAAATGTTCCTTTTTATATTTTTGGGATTTAAACGTTGATACACCGAAAAGAGTAATATTTGTTAGGGTAATAGCTAAAATAAAAAATAAATAAAATAACAGAGAGACAAAGAACCGTACAATGTGGTAAGCAGTCACTTCGACCAAATATTTAAAAGGTGTGCCAGTGCTGCTTTACATAATTTTGTACAATAATGTAAACGGGAAAATAAGCCAATCAAAACTTAGGGCAAAAGAATATTGTGGTATACTTGTCATGATACTACCAAGTACTATTTGGTAATATAGTTTGAACTTGTAAACATGTTTTTCCAGAAAAATTTTAGAAATTATAACTAATTGTAACTTTTTTAAAAAAAAGTTGAATGATATAGGATTATAATTTATATCATAGACACCGAAAAAGAGAGATGCTAGATATAATTACGGTCTATAAAGATTCTTTAGATAATGTAATTTAAAATGCTTTTCCATGTATTTCTGATCCTGCTAAAAAAAAGGTGGCATGGCCTACTGAAAATTTGCTTAATATATTTATTCCAATTCCATCAGGAAACGACATAAAGAAACAGTGAATATTTGCAGTGATATATTTACTCGATCGTTGTATAGTTTGGAAGAGAGGCAGAAAATAATTCCCGTAGATCATTATGGATTCTAATTATTACAGTTAAACTAGACATTTATTATAATTAATATGGATCCTTGTAATACAGGCGAAGGCGATTGATTAATTCCAAGTTTGTAATAACACTATTAACCTAAGAATTATTTAGTTAATGTCATAAACTACACAACATGAAACGTGGAAGTGATTGCTATCAAGATACTAGAGAATATAGCAACCTGTCGTTGAAATAATGCCTTTTCTTTGTGATTAACCGTGTCATTATAGTGGAGGTAATTTTAATAGTAATTGATGACAAAAAAAAAACCACGATGCAATAATTGTAACAATTTAACATCAATTATGGGTAAAAGATATAGCGAGCCGACTCCATTGAAGCTCGATGCACTATATAATTAGTAAAACTAATTTATTTATGTATTTCGTATATATATTAAAATAAAATAAAAATCTTCCCTTGCAATACCAATTTATATATATATATATATATATATATAGGTGCTGGATAATTAGGGTTCTACACCCAAAATACATTTGGTATAAAGTGAGCAGTCTCTTTCACTTACACAGTAGAATGTATTTATCTACACGAATAATCTCAGCAATGTGATTTATTCCCAAGTGGTCGCCCTCAACAGACCTTTCTATTCACTTCAACTAAAACACATTCCTTTAACCTTACCTTATTTAGCAGCCGACATCAATCTGATGTCTCCTATGTAACGTTTCACTGAAAAGAAATAAGAACCACATCATGTAATAACTGAACCTCTCAAAAGCCTATCGATCGATTATATATGGCAGAAGGATCTCCATCTTCATCTACGCCGAGCCGTTA
>JAPQWV010005253.1:0-21043 GCA_027422505.1 Craterostigma plantagineum | reverse complement strand
GATGGCAAATCAAGTTACGACTATGTTCTCTTAACTCCGAATCAAGTTCCAATCTTTGACGGAGAAAATTTCGACTATTGGTGTAGTCATGGAAACGTTATTTATATCGCAGATCTAGGGAGGTCGTTGAAGAAACGTATGCCGAGCCACCACCTAAAGTAGATGAAGGCGAGTCCTCCGATGAAGAAAAATGGACAGACGCACATCAAAAAGAGTACAACAAAATCGAAGAAGATGCTAGTGCTCTAAGGTTCATCCACAGGTATAAGCAAAACCATCTATCCCAGAATTCATGGCATTAAAAAATCCAAAGAGCATGGGATATTCTCAAAGAAGGTTTTCAAGGAACGAAAAAGTTACGTCAATCAACTCCAATATCTTTGGAGAGATTTCGATAACTTGGCGAAAAAAGACAACGAAGTCATGCAAGTCTATCTCACTCGAGTTGCTGAGATCGTCATCAAATCAGGAGCCTTGGAGATACTATTGAAGAGAAGAAATTGTCCAAAAAGTTTTAAGAGTCTTCCTCTAAATACGACTATATCGTCGCTGCGATCGAGGAGTCGAAGGACCTGACCAGTTCACTTTTCGTGAATTAACAAGCTCACTACAAGTTCATGAAGAGCGCCTCAACAAATCCACAATCAATCCCTGGAGCAAGCGTTTGACTCCAAGATGAACATGCAAGGAACCAAAATACTTCATGGCATTATAAAGGAAGAGGCGGTTCAAAATCATATGAGAGGAAGAGGACGGCCATCCGAGTCAATTTAGCCAAATGGTGGAAACTCAAATCAACAGCCGGCTGCCGAATTTGCAAGAAAACAAATCACGAAACAAAAGATTGTCGATTCAAGTGCAAGAAGTGCCAAAACGCCAACCATTCTCAAAGAGACTGTTGTATCAACAAAAGTCGGAGAAAAATGAGCAAATTTCATCAAAGACGCCGGAGAGCATTATTTTCTTGCATGACGGATCAACATCAACCCATCATGTATGGTATTTGGATAGCGGGTGTAGCACCATATGACCGGAGAAAGGACGTTGTTCGTTGAGCTTGATCAAAATTTTTCGTCGGAGTGAAACTCGGCGATGGCAAGCTACACAAGGCTGAAGGAATGGGGAACTATTGCAGTCCAAACTAAAGAGGTAACAAAAACTTATTCAAGGAGTTCTTTATGTGCCAAATCTTACGAGTAATCTTCTTAGTGTGGGCAATTATTGAGAAAGGATATTCGTATTTTTTGACGATGGAAAATGCAGAATTTTTGATAGAAAAGCAATAATACTATTGCTTATGTTTCCTATGAGTCCAAACAAGGTGTTTTCCAATGATCATCCCTCTTCAAGAGAAAGTGGCGTTCATGGGAGAAAATTTAGAGCATCTCAACTTTGGCATTTGAGAATACGGCCATCTCAACGGCAAGGGGCTGAAGCTGCTCAAGCAAAAGAACATGGTGATAGCCTAACCAAATATTGATCACAAACAGAATTTTGTGAAGGATGCGTATATGGCAAAATGCATCGACTTCCATTTCCAAAAACAACTGGCGAGCGAAGGAACCGCTGGAACTTGTTCATGCGATATCTGGGGACCAACGAGAACTCCTTCTCTCGGTAACAAAAAATACTTCATTCTGTTTGTTGACGATTTTACAAGGTGATGTGGGTTTTTTTCTAAATGAAAAATCCGAAGCGTTTGCTACTTTTCTGAAGTTTTAGGGCTCTGTCGAGAAACAGAGTCATTATAAATTCAGACCCTCAGAACGGATCGAGGAGGAGAATTTATATATCATCCTTTCATGGAATATTGCAAGGAAAATGGTATTCAGAGGCAGCTCACGGTTCGAAGAAGTCCTCAACAGAACGGAGTCGCCGAAAGAAAAAATCGCACAATCGCAGAAATGTCAAGGAGCATGATATCGGCAAAGGATTACCTAAAAATTTCTGGCTGAGGCTGTTCTACTTCTATTTATATTTTGAACAGTGGTCCGACGAAAGCTGTACGGAACAAAACGCCTTTTTAAGCTTGCACAAGAGAAACCCGTAGTTGATCATTTGAAGATTTTCGGATGTATTGCCTATTCACATATCTCAACACCAAATCGAGACAAGCTCGACACAAAGGTGAAAAACTCATATTTATTGCTACAGCGTGAGTCCAAAGGCTAATCGTCTTTATAATCCTCTAAATTGCAAGCTCGTTATTTCGAGAGATGTATTATTTGATGAAATGGCTCAATGGAGTTGGAAGAAATTCCTCACAACAATTATCTCCAAATGATTCTTTGAACCAACCAGTGGCGAGAAGAAAACGTGTAGCAACTCCACCTCATAGTCCCGACCTTCTTTGTTAAATTCTGGAGGAGAAAACTCAGATTCGCCGGTAAGAAAAACTGCTCTTTAAAATATTTATCAAAATTGCGAAGTTGCTTTCTCCACAGTTGACCCAGTAGCTTTGAAGTTGCTGCAAACAAGACGTGTGGATAAGGCTATGGAAGAAGAATTGCAATGATCGAAAAAAATAAACTTGGGAATTGGTGGACCTGCCGGAGCATAAAGATATAATTGGCCTCAAATGGATTTTTCAAAACGAAACTGCTCGAAGATGGAAGCATACAGAACAAAGGCTCGACTCGTTGCAAAGGGATTCGCTCAACAACCGGAGTAGACTTCAACGAGACTTTTGCGCCCGTTTGTACGAATGAGACTATTCGACTAGTACTTGCTCTTGCGGCACAACTAGAACTACAAGTATTTCAACTTGACGTCAAATCAGCCTTTCTAAATGGCGAACTCCACTCGACGAGGAAATCTACGTGCAACAACCTCAAGGGTTCGAAATACAGGAAAAAGAAGTAAGTATTCGACTCAAGAAAGCGCTATACGGATTGAAGCAAGCTCCGCGAGCATGGAACAAGAAAATTGACGTATATTTTCAGAGACATGGATTTTCTCAAAGTCCAACGATCATTCTCTATATGTAAGAAAATGGTAGAATTTTATGATCGTATGCTATATGTTGTGACCTTATCTATTTAGGAACCAAAGAATCGGAGGTCGAAGCTTTCAAAGCAATATGATGAACGAGTTCGAGATGACAGATTTAGGAGCGATGAAGTACTTCCTCGGAATTCAGGTTCAGACAATCTAAAGGTGAAATCTTTATCTCTCAAGAGAAATATATAGAAGATCTTTTTGAATAAATTTCATATGGAAAATTGCAAGCCTTTTTCTACTCCTATGTCTGTCAACGATAAATTTTCGAAATCTGATGGCGCTGCGAAGGTTGATGGTAAAATTTTTCGAAGTCTTGTTGGCTCTCTGATCTATCTCACAAACACAAGGCCAGACATTGTGCATGCTGTTAGTTTGATCTCTAGATTCATGAACGAGCCAGTCAATTCTTTTTCAGCAGCTAAAAGAGTTCTTCGTTATCTTCAAGGAAGCAAAACTCAGGGCATCAGTATGTGAAAGAGAGCAAAAATAATCTGATCGGATTTACTGACAGTGATTGGGCAGGTTCTTTAGATGAATCGAAAGAGTACTTCGGGATACTTATTTTGCATGGGCACTAATATAATTACCTGGAGTTTCGAAAAAAGCAAAGACGGTCGCACTCTCTACAACGGAAGCTGAATATATCGCCGCCACAGACGCTACTTGCGAGGCATATGGTTGCCTAGACTTCTAGCAGATTTACAGCAAGTTCAGGAACACCTACAATAATCCATTGTGACAATATGTCGACCATTGCTATGACTAAAAATCCGGTGTTCCATTCAAGGGCAAAACATATTGAGATGAGGCACCATTTCATAAGAGACATGGTGAGCAAAGGAGAGATCATTTTGGAGTTCATCAGCAAAATGACCAAGCTGCGGATTTTCTTACTAAAGCTATTTCTACGGAGAAATTTCAGAAGATCAAAGATGAGCTTGAAGATTGCAAATTAAGAGGGAGTGTTGAAGTCCTAATTTGCAACTCATATCTCATGTGAACAGACATTAGACAAACATTATCTAGACCAGATATTAGACAAGACATTATCTAGACAACTAACAAGAAAACAAAGAAAAACATCATCTATGTTTAATCAAAATTGTGAGCTAGCTTGTCTACTTAGAAAACCCTATATATATGCATGTATGTTTGTAATATTTGATGTATTAAGAAAAGCAAATCAATAAACTAAGAGGTGCCGTAGCACTCATTCCTATCTATCTCTCTTTTAGCTCCAACAAACTCTTCTTGCAGCGCTTCAATACGAGGTTTTTTTGAAGAATCTTATTACAGCGAGGAGGTAGGAGAGCATTGTCCAAGGACCGCATGAGAGTAAGAACCGACGCGTAAGCTCCCACTACTGCCATTTTTTTGAGTCCAGCAATGAGCTGAAACTGAATGCAAGTGAGATCAGAAATTAGCTGTCGTGAGAATTCAATTTTTTGAGTCTCTCAAGTAAACGTTAAAATAATGCTTTGTTTTCTGTATCCTATCCATACATATGAGGAGATGTAATAATGGACTTCGTGATAATATGCTGCCCATCAACTTCTACAGTCCCGCGATCCCCTCTGTGGGGTTTTTTGAATAATGGACTTCGTGATAATAAGCTTTCTGACGCTTTGCACCTTGTTAGGAAATTGGGAGGCACTTTTATGTTTCATTTCATAATCAATCGAGTTAATCGACGAAAAAAAAAATCTGCAAGTGTTAAATCTAATTATATGTACGCAGAAAAGAATCGATACGGTCTAAAATATGGGGCATATCTGCAGGTTAATTATGTTCGTATTATTGCCTCAACAATCTCTCCTCGTGCGCAGGCGCGCAATCTTCAGTCGTTAGACCGTATTTTGCTTCTATATTTGCTTGGACATGTTGTCTTTTCGGGATACGTAGATTCGAAACTTATTGTCTTCGAGGTGAGTCTCAAATAGATCAAGATTGATGATTTTGGTATCGAACGAATCGAAAATCACCAACATCTCTAGAACATCTACACGAGCATCATCCACATTATTAGCCACATATTGCATTGTATAAGAAAACAAAATACTAAAATAATAATCTATCGGCAATATATACACGTAGCACTATCTAGATTATTAAATCGAGATAAGAACGCCTATATACGAGATGCATGTAAATTATTTGCGTGTATGTGAATACATAAGAATATTATGAGTGCTTGAGGTTTCATTTTCGTGTAAGAAATAATATAAAAATAATTGAGTGTTTGTGTGAGTATATGTATTAAATATATTGTCCATATCTCTTGAGCTCGACTTTAAATTTGGAAGATTTCAATTCTGATCCTACCAAAGTTTTAAATTAGTGTTCAGACCCTGTCAGGATTTTTTTTATTTTTAAGGACATATTTTTTGAAATTTTCAAAGCTAAGACCCAAACTATGTTTTGACTAAAATACCCTTCATAAGTATTCTCTGAAGGGTAATCGACGCCAGGTTTATGTTACGAGATACGACGACTTGTTACCGTAGAAACCATAAGCGTTACTTTAAACTGATAATATGTTACTTATCGATAGTAAATGTTTTTTAACAGCTTCATATTTATTTCTTCGGATAATCAAAACCTATTTTTCACAATGAATTGAACACAATCGACTTCCCTATCAACCAATCATTTTCGACGTGTCACATTGGATTTATTCTAGTATTAATGAAGTACGATGTAAGAATTGTATGAATTTTTTATATGGTTCAATTCGAGAAATATATGACCAAATCGAAGTAGATTTTAGCAGCAATTGCACTAATCTGTATGTATTCGAGTACCCATAGTTTGGGCGTTTCATAGGCTCTGTGAATTTTGAAACATCGTCACCTCATCACTTCTAAAACGTACGTTGGGCGAAGCAAGTCGTATGGCAGGCATCGATTCATCTGAAATACGTGTTACTATTTCATTCATTATTGTTACTAGGTTACGTCTTAACTTTATGACACATCAGATATGTTACTCCAACTCGTAAACGATATTTTTTTGTCCGAAAAAGTGGTATCTTCTGACTTCGATTTGTTTATATAAGTATAGATGTGGCATCTTTTGTCCAACATATGGTACTAAAAAACATGCAATGGTCACGATACAAGGGGTAACTCATAATCGACTTCTTTGTCGATTAATTGATACCTAATTTTGTTTTCATAAGTATTGATGAGGGATTTTGTTTAAGACCTGTTTCGATAATTTTTGGCATCGAACTGTTACTACATGAAATAGAAGCGTTACTTGGATTGTCTAAAATGGTATATCATGACGTATTTTTGTTTTTCGTAAGTATTGATGTGGTATTTTTTAATAGACCTGTTTCGTTAATTTTTGGCATTGAATGGTTTACTACCTGAAATTGAAGCGTTACTTGGTATATCTGAATTGGTATATTAAGTCCTTGTACTATTTTTCATAAGTATTGATATGGTATTTTTCAGAAGAACTGTTTCGATAATTTTGGGTGGGATATTGGTTTTGGATGGATTTCGATGGATTTACTATACTTGCTAAATTTTGGGCGGAATTCGTGGATTGATTGGGTTTAATTGGGCGAATTTAGCCACGATTGAGATTTTGGGCGGATTGTTAATCATGCAAATGTGTTACCAATAACTAGTTAACTGTTATCCATTAGTTAAATATGTTATTAAAGTTGTTTTATGTGTTACAAATTGTTGTAGTTTGTCACACCAAGTTTAGGGTTATGTGGTTTATGGAGATTAAGGTTTACGGCTTCAGGTTACCCTTAAGGTTTCATGATTTACGAATATAAAATGACATTTGTAGTTTAATTTTGAATTTTGATGACATTCATGCTGAAATTCATATCTGATGTTTCAATGAACAAAGTATAGTCTATGTTTTGATAACTATTGACCTCGAACATTCACTATCATCCACCTCATCGAACAATGTGGCTTTTAAAGGACTTTGGTGTGATAAATGCATCAAATGCATAATTTACAAGATGTTAATCTTTTAATCTCGAACATGTGCATTTATGAAACGAAATTAATTGAATTAGTAATGTGGTACTGGAAACCTATTATGTGGTATCATTATGTGTAAACACATTATATTCGCTAGGTTCGTATTGTTATTTTATAGCAAACATGTAATATTACGTGCGGGCAATCTGGTACTGGTGACGTTAACGAATCATCCTGTTAATATTCTTAACAATACCTTTGAGAATCTATCAATACATATTTACGACATATAAAATGATGTTTGTGGTTTAATTTTGAATTTTGAAAACGTTTGTGATGGTAACTTTATGTCTCATTAAAAGAATACTAGTATATATTGTGAAGAAAAACTATATGTTTACATGATTTTTTATCTCAACTTTCACATTTGATATCAACATTCGCAAAATGTGTCGTTTAAAAAATTTTGTGATTTAGCTTCATCATGTCATCTATTTCCATGAATGTCAATCTTATACGTCCGAACGAAATGAATTTATGACGAAATTAATCGAATAGTAATTGGTATTGACTAGCTATTTTGTGGTACTTGTAGCTACAAAAACTTTGCGTATATTGGTTATTTTTTACCAGACATGTGGTATTATTTGCAGGCAATGTGTAATATTAAGTTATTGATACTGTTAATATCTCTGACAATCATGAACCTTCTAGAATGTTCTTAAGGATGTCTTACCTAGAATGCGTGAATTGTTACTCGGAATAAATAAGTGTTAGAACCAGCTTTTAATTGATAACGTTCCAATATAGCTCCCATCAAATTCCTTTATCAACATTACAGATCTCATTCTATTAAGAGACTCGTGATCAAACTTACTCGAATTTACATTATTAGTTCATTAAAGTCGAGATTTTGGCTATTTTTCAAACGAATATTTGAATTGTATTAATCACATTATTCCATGATAAACGTTCAGATTTTTTCATTATTTATATGAGAAATTGAAAATTTGACCTTACGGTGTCATTTGCGCCGAGATTTCGAGCGTTTTCAATTTTATTTTGGGTGTTTTCGATATTTTACAATCTACTCCTCTTTGCCTTTACTTGGGTATTACATATGTTATTTACGGGTGAGGAGTCGTTATTATTTTCTCATTATATGCTCGTTCTGCGAAATATTGTTATAAACATCAAGACATATGGTATTATTATTCCATGAGTTGTTACCCGAAAGCATGAAGTGGTAGTCAGTAACCATTTTAATTAGCAAATGTTACCGCTTAGATCTCATCAGAATTCTTCGTTATTCATGATTACATCAATAATTATCGTCATAACTAAGGCCCATGATGAAATTGTGTCGAATTTACATTATCCGGTCATTAAGTCGAGATTTCACTGTATTAAACGAAATTCCAAATTGTGATTGAAGCATTCGTGCTTTATGAACTTCGAAAATTCTCTTTGTTTACGAAGACCATGAAAAGCGAAGCCGATATGACTTTTTGCTGTTAGTAACGTCGAGATTGGGTCGAATTTGGAAGATGATTTTTTTTTCGACCACTTGAGTGTAAGAATGTGTTTTTTTGCAGGAAGCGGTGTTGCTTTCGAATATTTCTGCGGCGTCATTTGTTATTTACTAAAGAAACGTGGTATTTTCTGCTATAACGGGCAACATTTATTTTCTGACAATTACGTAACTAATATCCGAAACTTATCAACACTTATGATCAAATTAACGAGGGTTCACCTTATACGATCACAATCGTGGAGTTCGGGTCTGAACGTGAAATCACGTTTAGATCGATGCGTCGCTTGTTGGGAGAGATGATGTCATATACTTGCAACAGTGATGGCAATATGTCCTTATTACAGGGTTTGGGTAACTTTCCTCTGAGTTGTTAAAACATTTATCCTAAACCAAACTTTAGTAGGGCTTGAATCCAAATGCAAATAGGTTAATAGGGCCTGAAGTCTATTACCCTTTAAAATTTCTACAGTTGGTATCAGAGCCACTTTTTCGGGATTTGCTCTTCATTTTTTCAGGATTAACTTTCTCGATGAAATTTTGCTCATATGGGTTTATTAGTGAGTCGTGCTTGATTCATTTTTTTCCAACTCTAAGCACAATTTATAACTAGGGTTTAATTCAAGTTTCAGGCCCCATTAAGATGTTTGAATTTGGATTCAGACCCCACTTCAATGGAATTTAGTATAAAGGACCAATTTTTCGAAAAATTCAATGGTCAGGCCCAAATGACGCGAAAGACATATTTAATCTTTACATATACCAAAATTACGTTGGATACCTAAATGATCTGATAACAAGTTTTTCAGACTATTATAACAGTTTTGAGCTGAAAAAGAAAACAATTTCATTCATTTGGATAACAAAACATCTGAATTGAGTACCATATAGTGTCTGTTTAGTAACAAATGATGTCGCAGAAGTAACACATCATAAAATAATACCGCTTCCTACAACATTATTTGTTATGTGTTTATTGCATGAAGCGTATTATTTTTGATTATGTTTTACTTCTCCGACATCATTTGTTACTTAGTAGACACCATATAGTACTCGATACAAGACTGTTTGTTATCCAACTACGCAAAACTGTTATATTGTCATACAGGGTTTATGGTTTAGGTTCAGTATTGTTTTTGAATGATGTGTTTACTTCTGCGACATCATTTGTTACTAATAGACACCATATGGTACTCAATACAAGACTGTTTGTTATCCAAATGAAGGAAGTGTTTTTTTTTTCAGCGCAAAACCATCATATGGTAATCATTACCATTTCGATTGCCCGTGATCCTCTATTTTGAACCTTGAGAATGGTTAATGAAAGCTTCTTGAACCCTCCACCCGACCATCTCCATGTTTCCGTAGACAGAAAGTTCATCATTATAGGGAGCAATAGATTACCAATTTCAATCTCGAAACATTGTAATAAGATCGAAACGCTAATGATTCGATCTTTTATAGGAGAACACTAATGGTCGTTGCGCCGGGTTTGGTTTAGGATTTTACGGTTTAGGGTTTAGGGTGTAATACACATGATGGAAACGGAGTAACTTCTATTATTTATTTAGTAACTGATACTGTACTTTTAGTACAACTTCAGATTATCTAAGTAACGCTTCGATTTTATGAAGTAAAAAACAGCTCGATGCCAAAAATTATCGAACAGATCTGCTACATAAATACCACATCAATACTTATGAAAAATAAAACAAGGTGTTAACAATCGACTGTGTAGATCAGTGTGATATGGTTCGATAGTCCGATGTAATAAATATATATGTTAGTAACATTTTACTATCGTTAAGTAACGTCCGTTAAAGTAACACTTACGGTTTTTACAGTAACAAATCAGTATAATTGTGTAACGTAAAACCGACGTCAAATACCCATTCAGAAATATTTTATTAAGGTATTTTCGTCAAACATAGTTTTGGTCCTTTTTCCTAAATTTAAGAAAAACTGGGTCCTTAAAAAAAAAAAATTCTGACAAGGCCTGATTACTAATTTTAAATTCTGACAGGGCCTGACATAAAATTTTCCCATATAACTAATCAAAGCTCAACCTCATCATAAGCTCTTTCACTATGTAGGGAGACTCGGAATAATAATTCGAAAAAATTTTAATTCGGAGTTCAAAAAACAAATAAATAGAAAATCCCATAATATGGTGAAACTTCACTTAATCCCTATTAGTCAAATTTTCTATAACATAACTCCCTTGTCAGAGAAATATATCACCTAACTCCCGGATTTACTATTTGTACCAATTCTTCAGTCACGTTGTACCTTTCTATGTTTGTATCGTGTACCACAATACATTGATATAGTGTACCTAAATGTGTTTGTACAACGACCTATTTTCTCCAGATAGGTACTCGATCCGCCGCAAATGTGTTGTATGGTGTACCTGCGGCGGATTGAGTACCTATCTGGAGAAAAATAGGTCGTTGTACAAACACATTTAGGTACACTAATCAACGTATTGTGGTGCACAATACAAACATAGAAAGTTACAGCGTGACTTAAGAATGTAGTACATACTGCAAATAGGAAGTTAAGTGATATATTTCTCTAACACGGAGTTAAGTGATACAAATTGCAATAGGGATTTAAAGTGAAAGTGTCTAAATAATATTCTCCCCTGCCCAAACCAAATTGGATAATGAAAAACCTCGAATATATGATATATCCATCTCTAAAACCTCACTCCACTTCCTTTCTCTCTATCTCAGCTCAACCCAATTCACCGCCGGAGTTTGGTTTGCGCCACCGCCAAAGAATGAGATCGCGACCTTAATCTCCAGATCAAGTGTCCGCCATTCCACGCCTCCGTACTCTCCTATCCAAACGCCTCCTATCGCCGAACGCCGCAACCGCCCGACCACCTATTCTACCTCCCATCTTTACCGGCGGAATTAATAGCTGTACGGCGACACATCCTTTGCTGCTAGGCGGAACAAGGACTTACCACGACGGTAGGCCGCGGGCCCACTTTGGAGAGGCAAGAAATCCATCGAAAGGAGGCGCTCTTCGTCATATTGGGGCTCAAGAGATTCAAAGACGATAACGAGAAGCTCGATAGATTTGTCAAGACGCACGTGCTTAGGCTGCTGAAGATGGACATGACCGCCGTCCTCAACGAGCTCGAGCGGCAAGAGGAGGTGTCCCTCGCCGTTAAGGTGCGCTTATGGTGTTCGATCTTTGGTTTTATCCTTGTGTTTGCGATGCTTCTATGCTAGAAAATCTTACGATGTTTGCTAAAAGATTGTCTACTAATTCGGGCAGGCGTCCCCTCGCTTTTAAGGTGCTACTATTGGTGTTTAATTTTGGTTTTGCCTTGTGTTTGCACTGCTTCCGTGCTAGAAAATTGATGATGGTGTCATATTTCTTGCTCATTCACTGTATAATTGGCGATCGCTTGTGTTGGTTTCATGTCCGAATATGGTGGCGAATTGGCTACTATGTGTATCATCTCTATGGAGTGAGGAGCATTGCAAGGAAGTCTAATAAAAGACCAAAAGTTTGTATCTCTCTGTAAAAGTATGATCTTTCCTGGGATTGATATAGTGTTGTACTGCACAGTGATGACGATGCTGTGGGAATTATCGATTCTTCTCTGTAATCTGCCTTTGTGATTCTTGATATTTTTGTAGCTTCGATCATATCCTGCTAGACGCGTTTCACTTATCTGCTTTTTGGGTCGAATTGATTTGGACTGGGCATAATTACATGAGTGTTCTTACGTTCTTTCTCAACCTTTTAGAATGATGGAATTCGTTTTATTTCAAGGTTTTCAGAGTTATTCAGAAGCAAGATTGGTACCAGCCCGACGTATACTTATACAAGGACTTAATCGTCGCGCTGGCCAGGCGTAAGAAGATGGACGAACTCATGGAGCTGTGGGGAGACATGAAGAAGGAGAAGCTATTCCCAGATTGTCAGACGTACACAGAAGTCATTCGAGGGTTCTTACATTACGTTCGCCCGCCGACGCGATGAACATTTACGAGGACATGAAGAGATCGCCCGACCCGCCCGACCAATTGCCCTTTAGGATACTGCTGAAGGGCCTTCTTCCCCACCCATTGCTGAGAACAGAGTCAAGCAAGATTTCGTTGAGTTCTTCCCGACCAGCGTGTTTACGACCACCTGAAGAAATCTTTGGGCTACGCTGAGGTTTGAATTTTCTTTTCTTTCTTTTTTTTTTAACAATGCCCGTAACTGTTGGATGATTCTCGGTTTATAGGATGCGATTTAACATTATTTCTGTTGTAGGAGTTTTTCATCTTTTAGTTGCTAATGCCATATTGTGAAGTATCTGTGGTCTGAATTTGAGAGCTTTTTATAGGTCTAATGTTCGAATTTTCTCGAGTTTCTATCGAAAAATATCTGAGATGCTTCGCCTTTTCTACTACTGCGGCGCGCGAAATTTTTGTCTTTTAAAGAGTTGAATGTTGGCCGTAAGTCGAGTTTGAGCCCAAATAAAATTCCGAGCTCTTATTTTAGCCCAATGTAAATTTTCGAGCTCGGGGCTTAGAAAATGAGCGAGTAGGTTTGACTAGTTTATTACACCCTAGATTTAGTTATAGTAATTTATTATTCATTTTTTAAAAATAATCTATACTTCTATACTATTATATAATTGGGGTTGGATATAAACTGCCACAATTTTGTGTATAACTTATTTGCAATTTAGTCCTCATTTGTAATTTAATTGGTAATTAAGTATTTTCATATCACTCCTAATTTTTTTATTACTGTATTTATGCATCTACAACTAGTTTCTTTTTATATATTTAAAAATATTTTCATCTTGAACACTAAAAAATTATATATTTCAGAATTTAAAACAATTTCAATATAATTATTTTTAAGCACACAAATCGCCGCCTCGGGTGTGCAAAAAAGTACTAGTAATAGTAATGGAACCAACCATTGTAATTTGATGCTTTCCTCTCTACTATGCAACTTGAAAAGAAAGTTAAACACCATTAATTATCATCCCATTCCTTTCTTGCCATTCATTAACTCTTAATCTTATCTCTAATCACATAAAGAAACAAATTTTCTATTTCCTGCAAATTGAATTTAATGCAAGTGCCCCAAAATTAATCACAACTACCCCAATCTTCACTATATAAGCACACAACACAAATCTCAAGACATATATCAGAAACAAGAGAAAACTTAAATCACATTCTTACATCACTCTAAATTCGAAAAAAAATGGCATCGAAGTCTCTTTTCCTCGTCATCCTTGTACTTTCCTACGCTTCTGCCCTCGAATGCTTCGATGTATTAGGCCATTGGAAGCCATAAAAAACCTAACAGATCCTACGGTTGTGGCGAGCGGGAAATTTGCTGTCGAAAAGCATAATTCGCAGAGAAAACTCACTTGAAGTTCGAGCATGTAATAAGCGGGAAAAGCGAGCACATCGATGAGGGCCATGAATTAATTATAAGCTTCTTATCGCTGCAAAAGATGGTAGCAAATCGCATAAGTACGAAGCGTTTGTGCATTATATTGTTAAGGATAAGAAGATGGGGCTCAAGCACTTCAAGTTGCAAGATTAGTTGAGCTTTTTATATTTTGAATAATAGTTGTAATGACTATAGTTATATATATATATGGTTGGTTGGTTTCGATCTTGTTATATGAATATTTGGAAAATTTGAGTTGTCGATATGGGTCTAAGACTACTAATGGTTAAGAAGATGCAGAATCGAATTATCAAACCGAGTGTCAATAAACATCGTTTATTTAGGCTTCTTGCAATAGTTAACTCTAAGCTCAGAGATGGCTCTTGATTTTTCTCTAAATTTCATCTACAGTATATATACTTTGGTATCGTTTGTACTTATACTATTTCGAAAACCCTAGTAAAGATTTTAAAGTTAACGCAATGGTGAAAGTTTGTTTTGTTTGTAATGACATGAACGAAGAGAACGAAAGAGTTTTTATGGTTTCTTTTTCTAGAGGATTATAAAAATAGGGATGAGAGATGCTTTCCTTCACGGAAAACCTTGATGGGATTCACGTCATTGACTCGGAATATTATGGGTTTGTGTAATATTGTTGAATGAGTTCATACGTGTAATGGTGGATATTAATTTAGTGTGTGTGAAGTGTGTTTAATTTTTGTTATTTGATATATGTTTATTGTTTTATGGTTTTGTCATGAATTCAAACTCAAAACCTGTTTTCTGTAAATCTTTTAACAACTAATCACCAATTTGAACATTAAGCCGTATACCATCTACTTACATATAATTAAGTGGTTAAAATAATTGTTGGAATATAAACATACAACTACCTAGACAATATAATGTTCTTCAAACAACAAATCGAACGCAATGCTTGTTATCCAGTAAAACTCTATAAATTAATAACCTCCGATCATTAAATTTTATAATTTAGAGAGATACTAATTTATCAAAAAGTTAATATTTTATAATTCATAAGAAAATTTTTGAATTCAGCTGATTAGTATTCATATATGTTTCTTTGAAACTCTTTTTGCTGCAATTAAAAGGTTATGCTAAAAATTTCAACCAAATTTAAATTTTAAGAAAACATACGTAATCATATATCATATTTAGCAATTAACCACATTATTAAGTTGTAATATTTAAGAATTATTGATTTTGGCTTCCTATGGGACCTATTATTTGTAAAAGATTTTTCCGAAAAATTATTATCTTATTATCTTATCGAATTTGATGATTTTTCACAAAGCCGCGGGCTGTGACCATTTATTATTTTAGAGAGTTTATTAATAGAGTATTATTGTATGGAGGTTTACTGTAATTCGTTGGTGCATATTGTTTAATACATTATTTAATTTATCGCATGCATCAATTATTTCATTAACATACACGTATTTAAATTTCTTGAAAATAATGAAAAATACCTATGATGCGATGTCTACCATTCTAATTTGAAAGAGTTAATGAAATGAGAAAATTGTAGACAAGATCGTAACGTGGTTCGGATACAATCGATCCTACATCCACGGAGTAATCAATCACTTGATTGAGGGAATCTTTACAGAGCTCAAGAAATGGAAAACCACACTTCTAATCTAAGCTCACACACAGCTGATATGTATATCACACACAGTACTGTTTTTAATATATCTGGGCGTCAAGGAGAAGAAAACGTTTTGGCGCCAAAGTTAGTTTCAGAGCCTAACACATAAACGCCATCAGTGCTCGCGTCTTTATAAGTATATTTTCCATTAAAGTCCGCGCTTTAATAAACGTTCCACGCTTTTGAATTCCTCTTGATGGCTGTCGTTAGCATCTTCACCAAGCTGTAAGCAAGGACTAAGTGTGGAACAGAGTTTCTTCTTAGCTTGATTTCAATATGCCCCCGCAAGATGGACGGCATAAATCAATGACAGACATCTTGAGTAGCAGATCCTTCAGCTGCGCCCGGAAAGTGGCTTAGTGAAGACATCAGCCAGTTGGAATTCTGTTCGGACCGGAAGCAGTTTGATAGAACCATTTAGAACATGATGGCGTATAAAGTGACAGTCGATCTCGATGTGCTTCGATCGTTCATGGAATTTTGGATTCGAAGCGAGCCTTAGTGCTGAGAGATTGTCACAGTATATCACGGGTGTATGAAGCTGTCCAACACTTAATTCTTCGAACAAGTGTTTGATCCAAAGGACTTCAGCTACCACAGCTCCAAAGCTCGATATTCCGCTTCAGTTGACGATCGTGAAACCGTGGCTTGCTTCTTCGCTTTCCACGTGATCATGAATTCCCGAAGAAAGTACAAAATCCCGTGACGGATTTCCTGTATCCCGACAGGCAGCCCAGTCTGCGTCTGAAAAGGCTCGAAGCAAGAAATTCTGCTCATAAGACAGGAACAAGCCTTGGCCTGGTGTGCCTTTCAAGTATCGTAGGAGATGATGGGCAGCGATCAAGTGCTGCGTTCTTGGAGCTGTCATGAACTGGCTTAACTTATGGACAGCATATGATATGTCCGGTCTCGTGAACGTGAGATACAATAGTCGCCCCACAAGCCTGCGATAGTGAAAAGGGTCTGAAAGGAGTTCCCCATCAGCAGCCATAGCTGTGTCGCTGGGATTCATAGGCGTGGTAAGTGGCTTAGCATGGAGATAACCCGTATCTTTTAGCAGCTGTAGGATGTACTGTCTTTGAGAAAGGTAAATCCCCGCTTTGCTTCGAGCCACCTCTATGCGAGAAAGAACCTCAATTCCCCTAAATCCTTTACTTTCAACACGTGCTCAAGAAATCTGTTGTTTGCTGAATCTGGTCAGCGATGGGCCTGCAATGATATGTCGTCGACGTAGACGAGTAACACCACCATCTTGTCCCCCTTCCCCTTGAGGAATAATGTGTGGTCGGATTGGGTTTGGGAAAGCCAAAGCTGGTAACTGCATCGGTGAAGCGTTTATTCCACTGCCTCGAAGCCTGCTTAAGGCCGTATATCGACTTGTGGAGTTTGCATACCAGATTGTGGTGATCGCTCTGCTGATACCTGTTCTGAATCCATATGGGAGATCCATATAAACCTCCTCCGTAAGTTCACCGTTGAGAAAGCGTTATTGACGTCCATCTGCATGATTATCCAATTCAGCTTGGCCGCTAGTGACAAAATGATTTTGATAGTGTTCGGTTTTGCTACGGGCGCAAACGTATCAATGTAGTCTACGCTTCTCTTGATCGTACCCTTTTGCGACCAGTCTCGCCTTATATTTCTCAACTTCCCCATTGGAGTTGAACTTGAGCTTATTACCCACCGATTACCAATGGCCTTCTTCCCGGGTGGTAGGACACCACTGTCCATGTGGTATTGTCATCTAGGGCCTGAAGCTCATCAAGCATAGCTCTCTGCCAATGTGCAGAAGTGGAGGCCTGCTGGAATTCTTGGGCTCGGCTGCTAAGTCCACACATTGAGAAAGGTTTGAAAGCGAGTTGAAAAATTATGGTAATTAAGAACCTTTGACAGAGGGTACAAAACTGTCCTGTCTCTCAGGCTGTTGCAGTGGTAATCTTGGAGATATTGAGGCTTTCTAGACTGTCTCACTGGCCTCCTATTGGTGTCCTGATTTTCCTGCTGGGCCTCTATTTCATCTCAAATGGCACTTGATGGAGTGGTACTGCTTCATTGGTGAAGTCTGCTTGTGCTTCAGTAAGTGGAGATGGACAAGATGGACAAGCTTGGGCTGCTCTGAGAGTGATCCATCTCCTGCCTGGTTTGGTGTTGGGAGGATTCCTTCAAAATCTGAAGCATCATGGCTAGGATATCCATTGCATCAGGCCCATTGTGATTCATGGACTGTGGCCGAGGCAACACAAGAGAGGAAAATGGATCTGATGAATCCTGAGCAGTTCTCAGATTCTTGAAAGGGAAATCTGCTTCATTGAAGTTCACATCCCGTGAGATGAATACCTCCCTCGTGTTCAGATCAAGCACTTTGTACCTTTGACTCCATTGGATATCCCAAGAACACGCACTCCTTAGCTCGCGGATCAAATTTCCTTCTTCCTGCAGCAAGAGTAGAGGCAAAACACAAGCACCCGAACACTCGAAGAGAGGTGTAATCAAAAGGTTTTTGAAACAGTAATTGATAGGGCTTTTCATTTCCTAAAGAGGCAGAGGGCGTTCTGTTAATGAGATAAGCTGCAGTTAATATGCAATCAGACCAATACTCTATTGAATTCCAGATTGAAAGTATAAAGCACGAGCTACATTCAACAAATGTTGATGTTTCCTTTCGACTACCGAATTCTGTTGTGGCGTTTGTACACAGACAAATGTGGATAATTCCCTTACTTTCATACAGATCAGACAAGTTCAATTCTCGGGCATTGTCCGTTCTTATGGTTTTCACTCTGGACTTAACTGCGTTTCAGCCATAGCTAGGAAGAATGTAATAACTGCTCTAGCCTCAGATTTGAATCTAATCATAAAGGTCCATGTAAACCGTGAATAATCATCAACTATGGTAACGAAATACTGATGGTTTTGATGTGAGGGTACATGAAGGGGCCCCATAAGTCACAATGTATCAGATCAAACACACTACATGTGACTTTGCTGTTAGTAGGAACTTAGTCTTATTTTGTTTCGCCACTGGACAGATTTACAAAATCGTGTGAAAAATGTTCTGACTGCTTAAGGAGCTTCTTAGTACATCCAACACTTTATTAGATGGGTGACCTAACTATTGAAGTTAGGATTTCACGCCATTTTTATATCTCATAAAAGCATATTTCCGGTCTTTATTTATTGTAATTTACTTGAATATGGTACGTTTATTTGTGCATTTCTTGTTCTGCAGACATTGGAGCAAAAGGACTTGATCAAAAATATTCTAGTTAAATGAGGCCGAATAGTTACCAAGCCCATATCGTCTAGGCCCACAACCATCACATGAGAGGGAGGGAGTACGTGGAGCATATCATGCAAGCAGACTTATACGCACGCGGTTCGAGGTTGGACCAAAGTCAAAGAATGACTTTGCAAACTAGCTCCACGTGAGATCATATTCAAACTCTAATTATACTCACAAGCGGCCCATTAGAAGACTAAGTCGGCAAGTGGAAAACCTATTTAAGCAAACGAACAGAGCTTAGGAGGAGGTCAGCGAATAATACATAGAGCTTCTCTTGCGACTGAAAAAACGACAGGCTGAGAAGAAGAAAGGCAGCGAATAAAGAAAAGCTGCGAGGAGTTTCGACGGCGAAGAGCGAGGCGACGCGAGCACCGTAAAAGGGCGAATTTCTTACCTTTTAATATTTCGATTTCGACAATGTTTTCTTTGATTCGTTGTCGTTTTCGTATATTAATATGCTAGGCTAATTTCTTTTGTGATTGAGGCCATGTGAGGCCGAATTATGACTACGTATGAATGCTATTATTATTTTATTTAATCGTATGATTTGAGTTATGTGTTCTATATTTGAGTTTAATGACGTCTGTGTGATCGGCCACCGCACACACGATTATTGACCTAGTACATGAGACGAGAAAAGGTGATTAGAAAGGTTAGATCAAAATAGCGAGCACCACTACGTAAAACCGACCAGAGATGGAAATTCGGTTTTCGTATGTGTGGTTTCTGAGATCTTAGGCGCTGAAAGCGCCTAAACTCGGGGAATTTCACGAAGAATTAATGCACGTGTAGGAACTACAGTCATATAGACATATAGTTGATTGGTTCTCTATTTACGTAGGTTTGCTATTGCGGGACAAACGAGTAGCACGTATGTTAGGAAATTCCACCTTGACTTGATTCATGTTGATTAGATAGATGATATTGCTGAAGACGTAGGAGTAATTTGTGCCGAGCATGTGTCTTAATCAAGTCGTCATTAACTGCTTTATCCTCATCTATTTTATCTGCATTTATTTTATTATTTGTGTTTTTATCTCGTTTATTAAATCATAAAAACTATAAAAATCTGGTTAGTCTAAATTAGAATTAGGAATATTTTCTTAGAATTAATCGAGCTGTCTTCGTGGATCGATACTCGGACTTCATCCGTTTTATACTACTTGCCGACCTAGTACACTTGCTAGTATTTGAGCGTGTCAAGTTTTTGGCGCCGTTGCCGGGGACAGCGGTATTATTAGTTTTAGGATTTTATTCCATTTTAGTTTAGATTTATTATTATTATTATTATTTTCTTATTATATTATTTCCTTTTGTTTATTATTATCATTTTTATTTTTATTCTTATTTTTTTCGCAGGAATAATGGAGAATCAAGAACACGAGGAGGTTCCTCCACGACCCACTTTACTAAGTCGAGCACTTCCTGGACTTTTCGATGACACGATCCGATTGTCATTCCCGCCGGGCCAAATAATCATTTCGAGATCAACCTGTTACTATACAGATGGTTACGGGTGCAACACAATTTCAGGGGCTGGCACATGAGGACGCAAATTCGCACATTTTGAAATTCACTCAAATTTGCAAGACTATTAAGTATCTCGGAGTGTCGACAGAAGTGATAAAACTGACATTTTTCCCTTTTCTCTGACAGGTAAAGCTCTGAATGGTTCTCATCATTGCCACATGCATCTATCACTAGTTGGGAGCAACTAGTAGAGTGTTTCTTGGCAAGTATTATCCACTCTCAAGGACGAGCGAAATCAGGGCGGAACTTTAACTTCAAACAAGAAGGCGCGGAGACACTGAGCGACGCATGGAATCGATACAAAAGTCTCCTCAGACAGTGCCCCAATCACAGCATTCCGTTGATCGTGCAGATGCAATCGTTCTTTTGGGACTTAGCCACACAAAATAAGAGGATAGTGGATGGAGGATGCGGACGAAGTTTCATGGAATTGGGCGACACAGACGCACTGCAAGCCATCGAGAGGATCGTGGCCTACCCTGCAAGATATACTGAGCAAGATTTGGGACCGTCGGACGGCTGGGGTACATGAGATTAGTAGCTCACTGGAGGCGCAATTTGAAGCTATACACCGGAGACTAGACATGATGCAGCCAAGAACCCCGAGGAAGTGAAACAAATCAGTCGAGGCAAAAGAACTTCTACTCGAACACATA
>JAPQWV010005252.1:0-21057 GCA_027422505.1 Craterostigma plantagineum | reverse complement strand
TCCTGTAACACATATTAAGTCTTCTCTCAATTTGGCTGTAACACATGGAAAATGCATATATAATTGGCAGTTTGTATCAACTGCAAAGATGCTTTAGTCACCTGTTTCCTTGCATTGGGCTTTCGTATTAATTAGTCTTGGCGTACTGTACAGGTTGAAAATGTGAAGCAGCGGTGTCTGCCTAATGCCCTTAATTATCCAATGTTGGAAGAATATGACTTTAGAAATGATACGGTGAGTTATTTCATTTCAATTACTTAATATAATAGGATGTAGCATTGCACCCTTCATCTTTAACTATTGGGATTAATCATTATTCTCCTCATGACAGGTTAATCCTGATCTCGAGGTTGAACTGAAGCCCCATGCACAGCCACGTCCTTATCAAGAGAAAAGTCTTAGCAAAATGTTTGGAAATGGTCTGTGTTACAACCTACCTTGAGCTTACTGAGAGATGCCATATTTGTGTCCACTAAGAATGCAGACTTTCAAATATTTGAAAACGATAAAGTGATCTAAAAGAATTCAAGGTTAAAAGACAACCAATTCTAGGCTTGGTCTTAATTTGGATGGATGATGTGTGTCATCAGTGATATTGAATCCTCTGTAATGGTGAACATTGAGCTTTTAGCCTGCTGAAAACTTCAGTTTATTTGCATGTCTTTTGACTGATGAAGTTGGCTTGGCTGATTTAATTTTTCGAAGAAATTCATAATAGCTGATTCGTGTCTTTTTTCATTACAGGTAGAGCCAGATCTGGAATAATTGTGCTACCATGTGGTGCTGGAAAGTCTTTAGTTGGTGTTTCTGCAGCATGCAGAATAAGAAAGAGTTGTCTTTGTTTGGCTACAAATGCTGTGTCCGTGGATCAATGGGCTTTCCAATTTAAGTTGTGGTCGACCATTAAGGAGGATCAAATATGTCGATTCACATCCGACAGCAAAGAGAGATTCCGTGGCAACGCTGGTGTAGTGGTGACCACATATAATATGATTGCATTTGGTGGAAAACGTTCTGAAGAAGCCGAAAAGATCATTGAGGAAATAAGAAACAGAGAGTGGGGATTGCTTCTCATGGATGAGGTATAACTTACATTTTGGAAGGCTGATCTTTTTATACTTTTTGAGCGTGGAATTTTTTGGATGGCCTTAATGATAATATATGCACATTTGTTTTGTCTAACTTTTCAGGTACACGTGGTTCCTGCTCACATGTTCAGAAAAGTCATCAGTCTTACTAAATCCCACTGCAAACTCGGCCTCACTGGTATGAATTCAGCAAATTTATTTAAAAAAAGAAATTATGAATTATGTCATCCTGCTCACTGTTAAAACAATTGTTGGTTGCAGCAACCCTTGTGAGAGAAGACGAAAGAATCACAGATTTGAACTTCCTAATTGGCCCAAAGTTGTATGAGGCAAATTGGTTGGATTTGGTGAAAGGTGGATTCATCGCAAATGTTCAGTGTGCAGAAGTCTGGTGTCCCATGACAAAGGAGTTCTTCGCTGAGTATCTGAAGAAAGAGAACTCAAAGAAGAAACAGGTACATTTCTTTATCATCTTAACTAAATGTCATGAGCTTTCTAGATCTTTACCGTTCAGTGTGCTTCAAATATATGTCCCAAATGTTTATGGAATTAGTTGTCACGGCAATTAAGAAACATATTTTAAATATAGACTAAAAGGTAAAAAAGTGTATATTTTGACTGTCGATGATTGTATTGTTGTTGTGATAGTTTTTTCTAAATAAGGAATGACGATGTGGGACGACCGATTAGTAAAATGTATAAAAGGTTTGGATGTATTATTTTTCAAAAGACATCTGACTGTGTCTGAATGTGAATGGTCGATGAGATTTCTGTCATCACGGTGCTGTTTTCCACAGAACATCTTTGGATGTTAATGTGATTTCTGTTGAGTTGGTATTCAGAAGTCGCAGTTGTTTGATTGCTATGTTGCATTTTGTTTTCTTCAACTGTAAGTTGTCTAATTTTTCTTCTTCAGGCTCTTTATGTGATGAACCCTAATAAATTCCGGGCTTGCGAGTTTCTTATACGATTCCACGAACAAGAGAGGGGTGATAAGATCATAGTTTTTGCTGACAATCTCTTCGCATTGACGGAATATGCAATGAAACTCAAAAAACCTATGATATATGGTGCCACCAGGTAGTGTAAATTGGATATTTGTTGTGTTCAGCCATAGTTATTGAATTTTATGCTATTTGAAATTAACTTTATTACTGTAACTTGCAGCCATCCAGAAAGAACCAAGATTCTTGAAGCATTTAAAACCAATCCGAAGGTAATACCGTATTCCTTTCAAAGGTATATATCACTCGGTCCAAATTTTTCTTCCTCATATTTGTATGTGTTTATGTGTATCCGCAACTTGTGGTGGATTATTTCATTTCATTTGTCACATTAATGATAATCCACAGGTCGGGTGACAACTCCATAGATATTCCTGAGGCAAACGTAATAATTCAAATTTCGTCACATGCTGGTTCAAGGCGTCAAGAGGCTCAACGGCTTGGGCGTATTCTTAGGGCTAAGGTACGTGTTCTCAGTTGCATATAATTGAAGGTACACTCCCTATTTTCCCTGAGAGCATTCTAACTTTGTCACCGACTTTGCTATGTGACTTGATCAATAGGGAAACCTCAAGATAGGGTGGTAGGAGGCAAAGAGGAGTACAATGCCTTTTCTATTCTCTAGTATCCACAGACACCCAGGTATGAAAGTACATACATACACATGTAGTAGTTTAATTCCATAGTTTCTCTCTTTCTTTCTATCTGTTCAGTTTCATATGTACTCTATTTTGCTGTGGTCAGGAGATGTATTATTCGACCAAAAGGCAGCAGTTTTTGATTGATCAAGGATACAGCTTTAAGGTCCTACTCCTTCCTACCTCTTTATCTATTTCTAAAGCTACTTAGTTGCGTACGGTGAGCCGTGTAAAAATGCCCTGGAAATGTTGTGTATAAACAATTGTTCTAGTCATTTGAATGATGTGTGATTTGGATGGGTTTGTAGGTGATCACGAGCTTGCCACCGCCTGATGTACGACCACCGTTGAGTTACGAACGTCTAGATGATCAGTTGGCCCTTCTAACAAAGGTTTCAATTTTCTTTTCTCTTGGTTGTCTTTTTTTTTTCTGCTCTTTTGATCATTATAATGATGATTGTAAAATAAAATTGGGTTGAAAGGTGCTGAATGCGGGCGACGATGCAGTTGGCTTAGAACAACTAGACGAAGATGCAGATGACATCGCCCTTCAAAAAGCTCGGCGATCTGTGGCTCCATGAGTGCAATGTCTGGGGCAAGTGGTATGGTCTACATGGAATATAGGTATGATGATGATGATGATAACATATATTTTAGTACCAAATAACATATCTCTATTGATTTATTGATTGATTTGTCCGAATATGTATATATCTATCATCAGTACTGGGCAGAAGAAACTACATGGGCAATCGAAGAGCAAACCTAAGGATCCCACAAAGAGGCACCACTTGTTTAGGAAGCGCTTTGTCTAATCTAATCACACAATGAATGATATGCTCTGCTTTTGAAGCTCTCTTTCGAGTTTAACTTTCAGAAACCACTAAAGAGTGTTTGATGATGTATAATAATCTTTTACCCAACTATCTGACTGATGATTGTTGATAATACATAAGACGAACGACTGAATATATCGATCATGGATCAGAAGATGAGCGTTGACTAAACATAGCAGAGAGATTTATTACATTTACATTCATCGCTGTATATATAAATATATTTATATGAATTTGAATAGTGAGACGAATGGCTGAAGGCTTTCAAGTGTGCGTTAGAATACAAGTGCGTATCTCTGTCTCGTGTCCCCCCCCTACTAATTTATACAAGTTTCATCATGCACATTTTGATTACAAGGCAATAATCATCAATTAAATGAAATCTTGTAATGTTAGGACGACTATACAGACCAAGTCTGACCATGATTTATTTTTATTACAATTCATAAGAAGTCAAATATTACAAATATTCTTCCATTCAATGCGAATTCTACATGATTACAATAGGCAATAAGATTGAATGTTTTTAGTCAACTTACCAGCTTAAGCATGGCGAGTGGAGTGTGTTCATTTGGATAAGCTCTACTAATCATCATGTTTATTACATCGACTAAGTTTAATTTTGACTGCTTGAGGCATAAAGTAACAATTTGAATAGCATGAGATGAAGTGAAAGAAATTAATTTAAAACAGGTTTACACTATCCCAACCATCCTTATAATCATGAATTATTACACAAATGAAAAATTTAACCTTAACCTAATCCAACAGAACTAGTGAAGGGACGTCGCGCGAAATTATTACGAACGATGATAAGCGCTGCGCTGTTCGGGCACTCCTTCCTCCGCGCGCTTATCTTCGAACCATTTCACGGCCCTCTTTCTTGGCAGATTCGTGACGTGTACGATGCTGCTGATCATGGCGTTCTAAATTAGATAAGAAACTCAAATAATCAGTTAATATCCCGACTTGGGAAAATTCAAAAAAAGTGCGTTCTTTTATTTGCAAAGAAGAACTTATTACGGTGGGGCGCTTTGTTCGACGGTAGACTTCTTCGAGGGTTTCGACTTGTGCTTTCTTCAGCCTCTTTCTTGCAGACCAACTGCCTTGCATGGCATGGATGGGCAGTTTGACCTCTTTTTCGATCTTTTTTTCTTCAACTTAGTCTCCAAAGCATCGGCTTCAGTGGGTTTTTCCAAGATTGTCTCGACGGGTTTTTCGGGCAGAGTGGCGCTCAGCATAACGAGTTTTGGAGGTGGGTCCCGCAAGATGTTGAGTACGACGGTTCTGTCTAGGCATAGTTCGGCGGCGAGGTTCTTTATCTGCAATAAACGGACGGGAAAATCGTAGGAGATTGATCTACAGCCATGCTCGAACAATCTACGACGCTATTAGATGTTCGTAGCTTGAAAAATTCGATTAAGATTCCTAATTAGTTCACTAAACTCCTCAAATTTTAAAAAAAGGGAAAAAGCACCATATAATAGTAACTTCAGCATGAAGAAAACGTACGCTGGTCTTGCGACGGCCATTTTTCAAGGCGTAGGCGAGTCTCCTAATTTGCCAGTTCTTAAGATTAAGTGGTTGTTCCTCTTCTTCTTCTTCATCATCATGTCGTCATGATTATCTTCAACTCCATCCTCGTTTTCGACCAAATCATCACCATCTTCGGCAACTTTTTCTTCACCTTGGGATATGGACTCAAACATCTTTAACAGTTCATCGTCCCCCTCAAGAGCCTCGGCTAATTCTTGCTCGAGTTTCGCCAGCTCCTCCTCGCTGATTTCCTCGTCTCCAGCTTCATCGTCGAATGACGAATCGTCGTTCTTCAAATCCTCTTCCAATTGACGAAAGAGTGCCTCGAATGCATCTTCATCGATATCCCCATCTTCTTCCTCTACCTTCAGCTTCTTCTGCACAGAACACAAAGCAGCAGATGGTATATCATACTCATGCCTTCACTTTCAATCAGAAACTTCATTTTCAATCAAAAACTTCATAATTTCAATCAGAAAACATCTTTTAATTATATCCTAATCCTAAAGAGGGTTCACATTCGATACCCAGATAGCTGAAAGAACTAAGAAAAACGTAAATTACACTGATACCACCATAACTAAAACAATAGTAAACAGTAATTTTCACAGCAAAAGCATTAACACCTATACAATCGAAAGAAACAGAGGAAGATGGGAAATTAAACTGCCCAAGTAATCAAGCAGCTATATTATCAAATTAAACAACAAAATTATGTCAGTACGAGTACATTCATCAACAAGTAGTCACTACCTTGCTAGATTTCTTGGGATTGACAGAACCTGCTGGGCTCTCACTACGACGGCGAGAAAAGCATAATGTTGTACAGCGAGGCCGATTATTCTGACGTGGCATGAAGCAACTGGTCGGCGCGTTTATACGAATCGATTGTTCTTGGGGAGAAGTAGCCGTATTGCAATGGAGAGGAGCAGATAATCGAAGAGCCATTTCGTTCTTCGTCTCTAACGTTTCCTTTCAGCTGCTTTACCTCACTAACGTTATCTTTGAATAAGGCATAACTACACAGAAACCCCTTTATTTAGGATTAAAGCAACTTTCTCCCCCTCTATTTTGTTATATTACGAAAAAGGACAGCTTATTAGCAATTATTGTCGTAAACTATTTTTTTACATATGGATAGTTTTTGTCTCGTTCGAGCTCGACTCAATAAGGGAGGAAAAGGGAACTTCGATTTGAGCTCGAAATCAATTTGATCTGCAATGGCGAACAGTTCGATTTCAACGACGAGAGTGGCGCCAGCAAAGGGAAAGTGGAGCAACTTGTCAAAATACGCATCTCGCACATATTTCGTGCTGATTCTTCTTCAGATCCCTCTCTTTAGGTACACTCGGCGCCTTCGGATTCTTCATCTTCATGTCTTATTTATAGTTTTCATTGCTTATGCTTTGATCTTAATCAAGCATACTGTTCTCTCGTGGCTTTGATTTTAATTGGAACCATGTCTTAAGCGCCGACCGAGCTTTCCGAATTTGACTCTCTGTTCATTATTTGCTCTTGGGATTGATGATCATTAACTTTTTTCACTTAATTTTGTGAGCGCTTATGCTAAAAGCTACATTGTTGAATTCTCCATAACTAGCGTTTCTATGACTACAAAAGAATTTGTGACTTTTACCTCGGTAGTACTTCCAATTGATCCGTTTGTGCTTTCTTCAGGGTTCAGTGTAGATCAGGAATGTGCACGACGCCTATCCATGTCACCGCCTCACAACTGATCGCTAGCGAGGTTTTCCCCGTCCCAGTGGTGAAGGGCCTACTCTACCCAGGAGCCGTGGTGAATGGGCTCATCACTAACATGACCTTGCCGAGGTGGAACGATTTCTTGAATGCATATAACCTGACCAGCATAAAGGAAGCATCTGCAGTTACCGACCTTCAGCGATTAGAGGTTTGCTTTTACCCTTTCCTCATTGCCTCATTCATCTAAACTGTTGCATACACAGCTAAATATGATTTTGCTTAGAAAGCATTACATAAAAGAACTGAAAAATACAATTTGGATTTGAACAACCTCGATAGGTTCTTGCGGGGAGGGAGTTATTTTGTGTGGCGGGTGCATTGATAGGCATCGTAAAACCTGGGAGGATGAGCATGTTCGGGACCCTTTTGGTTATATGGGGACTTGTCAAGGAAGGGATTCTCAATAAGCCGGCTAACGCAGATCCATCTAAAGCCGTGTTTGTGTACCCAACTATGTTGCTGGCTCTGCTCTGCGCTTTCATGTCGGTTAAGTACGATCTGAAGAAGATAACGAAAAGTGCGCAGCGCCCAGCCCAACCTGTTGCTAAGCCTCTCAAGAGCTCTTCTAAGTCCAAGCTTAACTGAAGAAAAACAAAAGGGATGTTCTAAGGCTCTTACTACTCTGCCATGAGCATGTAATGTGTAAGGCCACTGACGATTTCATTTTATTTTGTCAATTTCCAGTTTTATGTCATCAGCTGCAGCTCCGGAAAATTTTGATACGTTTGTTTGGGTCTCCACGATAATATAAACTAGTATTTCTTGCACATCCTACGTGTGTGCAATAAAACAAAGGTAATTCTTGTTAAATAGTTTTAATAAGTAATATACTAAAAATAAAATTTGTTAGTTATTATGAGGTTATGGAAGGTACGTGGTTTAATACATCTTTTTAGTTTTTTTAATAGATGTAGAAAAATTTGATTGGTCAATTGAGACAGACCAATGACGGTTTATCCAAGCCCCTCTTATGATAGAATAGATACGTTAGTAATGTAATTTACAACAGGAATTCTAATAGTCTAATACTAATACCAAGAATATCAATAATAATCATGATCATCAGAATTGATTACAATAAACTGGGAGTTATGGGAAGAAAATCAACTGCAAAATAAAAAAGGTGTCGAAATACATATTCACTAACGGCTACACAGTCAAAACTCGACAAACCCAGAAATCTGAGTCAAACGGGGGAGAGGTTCGTTGTATGTAAACATCGAGCATTAAAATTGTCGTCACAAGTCAGCAATCGACATGCTATTGTCGATTATAAGTAATATTCTGCAAGAATATGCTGTTATCGCTGGGTCTCGATTTTAAGTGGCGTTAGTTCGCTCTCTTGCTGCTGACCTCTTGACCTCAAACTTTTGGGAACCATCTTCGAACACTTTCCGGTAATCTGTAATAACCACCACACACAAAAAAAATTACTACCATTTGGTCGATATGGACGGAGCTTCTGAAGTTTCGTTTCAATAACAGATGTCAATGGCTGGAGAATTGAACAACTTACAGATCCAATCTTTCGTAAATTGCCCTTCGAACTGAAGAGTTGAGTCCATATGCTATTGAGTTGAAGAGGCCCTTAAAAGATTATGTATAACGGTATTGGTAAAGAGATCAGACACGAGGAGTCTAGGAAGGAAAAAATAAAGAAAGATTGACAATATCAGGAGACTTATTACCATAAGCGCAGCCATGCCCACATCGAGAACCGAAAGCCAAAATATTTTGTGGCCTGGTTCGACAAAGTCGTGTATTCGGTTAATTGTTCCGAAAAACCATGATCCAATGAGAATAAGTGGATAGTATCCCCATTTATTTAGCGCCTGCCAAATCGATAAAAGAGTAATATGGAGAAATGCAATCTATAATTGTGGAAGCATTGCAGAGCAGAGCTGATTTCTATAGCAAAAACTAAATCTTGCCACAAAATAGAGAATACAATTCTTGCCACAAAATAGAGAATAATACATCTTGCCACAAAATCTGGACAAGTAATATAAGAAAATAGACCTTCATATCCGATCGTGCATCAGGTTGGTACCCTCGATCTGACATACCCACAGCCATCTGGATATAACAGAGTGTGCGTAAGCTATGCAAAGCATGTGTAATAAATCTTGGTTCGGTACAAGGGCGAACAAAGTAGAGGCAAAAAGAGATCAGAGTGATAACATACACGCGCAACATTGTTCAGCATTCGTATGACTTGAAAATATGTGATGCCATTGAATAGAATCGCACCCCACAGAGGAGCGTAAAACGTTACAAAGTGAACCACCTGCGGGAATAGAACTCGTTAAGATCAGACATACGACATCCATGCCTAAGTAAGTGAATAATAATAGCAACCCATTAACATTCAGCTACGCAGGAACAGTTCAACCTTATGTGGTACTTGCCTTTCCTGTACGGCCTGTTTGAGCCCAGCACCATGTGCTCACACGGGTAATATGACCATGACGGTCATTTCCAATAGATCGAATTACTGTCATAACAACAGAAGTTCCTGCAACCATTGCATAAATTGGAAAATTATATAACTCTAAGCGAGAAAGAAACCCCCTTTCTATTCCACAATGAGAACACATACCCCAAACGTACAAATGAAATATTGACTCCAAATCCTCCACATCACTCTTATGCCTAACAACTGTTCTGTGAAGAGTAAAAGCAATTGTTGTCGTCCAAAGGAAAGAAGCCACACTAAAAAAATGTGTCGTATAGCCCTGAGCATAACAAAAGAATCCTTTAGAAGGATCCCTGCATCCAACAAAACCAATATTAAACCACAAACTCGGGGGAGTCAGATTTGCAATTTCCATCGTGAAAAGATGGCGGCTCAAAAGTGCTCATACCCAAGGATGCTGAAGAAACTGCAGAGCATGTCCTGCAGCAAAAACGCCATAAATTTACATACGGGATGGAGGCTTGTCTTAGAAAAGCAAACAACAAAGCAATCAGAAGATATAATGCAACTAAAAACACACCTAGAGACTCAATACTACAGCCCAATGAGATTCATCCATTGTAAATGGGGAATTTTGATCCAGCCACTTCGTTCAAATTTCCAACGCTAACTAACTACTAAGCAACCACTGTAATAACTCCTAAAATCAAAATTGAAACCAATAAACCTAGCTAACGCGATCATTAAAGCACAATGTGATGCGGCAAAGAGCGCTCACCGAGAGAGCGAGATAAAAAACGAGCTTGAAGAAGAATTTCCTGAGGTCTTTAAATAGCAAGTAGCAGAGGACTATGAATCCCGAGCCGATGAAGGAGAGGCTCGACGCGAAAGTGTTGACGTCAGTTAGGAATTCACGTTCGCTCGCCGTCAAGTTCCCCAAAAACCGCCTGCACCGTAGCCATTATCCGATTACCTTTTTACCCAGGTCAAATTTTTCCTCTTAGCAGCTCATCGACTTTGCTTGCCAATCAAAGTTTCACCATCGCAGTGAAAATCGTGGAGTACATTTTGTTCTCTGGCGTTCTTACTTTCCTAAAGTCCGACAAACTATATTTTGGTCCCTCTATTTATAATTGATTAAGATTTGGTCCCTTAAACGTAGGGCTGGAGAAATATACCGAAATACCAATATATCGTCCTTATTGTATCGTAACGTACCGAAAATATCGAAAACTTTGGTATACCGGAGTTTTTGTAAGGTATGATACCGTACCGAAAATTTTCGGTACGTAATGGTATGAAAATTTTAAAAATCAGGTATACCGATTATACCGAAATACTAAAATTTAATATTATATATATATATATATAAATATAAATATACACACCTACATATACTATATTATTTCAAAAAAATATAAAATGGATAAAAATATTATTAAGGATCTTCATAATTTATTGCCCATAAATTATTAACTATACCCTTGACCCCCACCATATTTTGTTAATCTTCACTAATTTTTTGTTAATCTTGATGCAATTACTTTTGTTAATCTTCACTAACTTTTTAAATAGTCGTTTTGTTTTAATTAATCTGTATGTAAAGTTGTATCTTGTAGTTATGTAAAGTTATTTGTCTTACTAAGAAGACTGACTAAAATATGTAAATTATTTAAGGTTATTTTATGAATTAAAAATCTTTTTATTTTGGAAAACTTGGTATTAATAATCCATCTTATGGGGCCTAAGGAGTTTGAATTTACTAAAATTCGAAAACAACGAATTAACGAGTTATGAACACGCATGGTAAAAAATACTCCGTGTAATTGTATAAAAGGTATGATACCGATACCATACCAAAATTTCGGTATGATACCGTATCGAAATTTAAGGTATACCGAAATTTTGGTATGGTATTGGTATGGTTTTTTTCTATACCGAAATTTCGTACGGTATACGGTATAACAGTTTTTGGTACGGTATACCGTACCGAACCACCCCTACTTAAACGCGCGATAGCAAAATCACTACGTTTTTAATGAGCTGATGATGACTTAACTCTTAAGTAGTGCCCTTCCTTCCACCTTACGAAAATTAACTTAAGTCTTATTATCTCAATCATTGATATACTCTACCCATCATCATTCATCCACAAACATTGTTCGAATTAGAGCATCTCCAACCGGACTGTAAAACCAAACAAAACTGACGAATTTTCTCCAACCGATACAAAAACCAAACGCAAAATGGGATTTTTAATTTATCTCACATGAAAAAACGCATCTTTGCGTCTGTATCGGTCATATGCGATCTAAGTTTTTATTTGCTTTAGTCCCGACATTTCTTTCTCTCGCACATCTGACACAAAAGCTGATTTGACTGAAGGACTGTGTGGTTGATTTGACTAAAGTTGGGTCTTCTTTTTCTAAATTAATCCATTTAACTTGCTTTTTATATTTGCGTGATGTCTTGCATGATAAAAACTACATCAAATGATATTTTAGACTACTTCAAATATATATAGTTATCATATTTTTAATAAACATTAATTGATGTTTTTTATATATATAATTATTTTTATTGTTAACTTTATTAATTTTTTTAAATAAATCTAAAATAATATTTGTAGCATAATGGTTTTTGTAAAATACGTGGGTAGTATTGAAATTTAAAAAATTAATGTGAAAGTGAATATTACAAAATAGACTATTGAGTTTGAGAATGAGTTGATCGGTTGGAGAAGAATTACAGCATTTTGAGTTTGAGAATGCGTTTGAGTTGAGAATGCGTTATCGGTGGAGATGGTCTTAGTTGAGATTCCACCACAACCATTTTATTTATACTAGTCTAAATTTCACGCGTGTGCTACATAATATATAAATTATTTATTAAATATTAAAATAATAATTACTAAAAATATAAGGATAAATGTGACAATGTATAAATGCAGGGTAGTGTGTGGTTCTTATTTTTAGTTTATGTTAATTATTAATTGAGAAAAATTTTGATTCGCCGATTGATACACCAAATTGAGCAGTTTTTAACTCGAGTATAGATATAAATTATCCCGGTGCCTACTAATCATCATGTTATCGTGCTACTCCGGTACATTATTTTATTTTAATACGGAGAGATTCCCTCAAGAGGCAGTTTCCTAGGGTGCTTCTTCACTTGCATGCTTCCTATGTGCAACAATGAAAGAAATTTCATTAACGAAATAAAAAATTCCTTACATTAGGTCCCTTCTTACAACGATGCAATAAAAATCAAACAACCTCGAAAGACAATAAGGAAAGACGCATTCACATTGAGCAAAAGATAACAACACCTTCAACTATCATATTTATTACAAGACGATTCTCATCAAAGCGAGTAGTTAGTACTTTCATAGACAGGAAGATCGTCAAACAACACATCTCTTCCGTACAACGACGCCATGTGAATATCGAGCTCGAACAAATCCGAGCTCGAATCGCTCTCATCATCTTCATCGCAGTACTCATCCCTGTACTTACACTTACGATCATAATTAGGTGGCAATGGAGGCTTATTTCTCGTATATAATCCCTCGCAATCTTCGCGTTTTCTTACAGTTACAGTACTAATAATACGCCTCGAATAGACTTCGTCCCTCCTTCGATCGACTCTTTTTTCTCCATCATGGAAGAACTCGCCGAGCGAACCAACAACTTTGTTCCTCGGCTTTCCATTGAAGAGAGAGTGGATGAAGCTCGTCAGCCTTAATGCGCCCGGCGAAATTGGCTGCTTAAGCTTCTTCCATCCCAGCGTAAATCTTCGAACAAGCCCTCGAAGATTTCATCCTCATCGAAGAACCTCCTCTTCTTCTTCTTCTTCTTCTTCTGATGATGACGATGATGATGATGACGATCTAATTATTATTCCATCTTCCTCGACTGACAAGGAACGGAGCTTATTTATAGGCGGCTGAGATTTTCGACTGAAGATGAGAGGCGAAACGTTGTCCTTGTATAATAATGGTTGTTGTTGTTGGCCTTAATATTCAACAGACCTTATTCATCGATGGAACTATATATTTCGTCGAGGACGATGGATGAGAAGGATGGAGTGTTCTTGTGACGTCGGCGGCTGATATTGCTACTTGCTTTGTATAAGTCTTCGTTTCTTGCAAGCTTCTCTATCATGGTATTATTATTATTATTATGATACATATTCTCTTGCACTTTCTCTTCTATCTTCTTGCGCTTTTTGGGACGATGGTGTTTGAGATAAAACTTGAGAGGGAGGTGGTTGCTTTGTATGATGGGGGAATAGAGATGATGTGAGAACATGTGTTATATATTAAATGACCAGCCGAAAGAGTAAGTAAATCAATTTCATATTGAGCTATACGTAATTTTATAAAGCTCGATTAAGGACGTGGTTTGTGGTCAAATTGATGTGATAACTTAACTTAGAACTTGGTAGTTGGAAATATACTTTCTTTTGCGTATACGATGCTTATTATTTCAATTTACAACTAAGTTCGAGTTGAACATTTTTTGGAAGTCTCTTCTTATTGTGTTTAGGGTTTTAACTTTTTGTTTTGCTTTCTCATTACAAACTATTGTCGCTTCATGTCACCGAATAATGAATGTCGTCATGATTAATGTTGACCAACACCAACACAACATATTAAGTGGTATGGGCTTGCGATGATTTATTGCAAGCCATGTGGTTTTTGCTTCCTTGTACGAAATACAAACGACCACCGTTGTCATGCACTAGCATGCTATTATGCCTCCTCATTAACTCTTTCAATTATAGTTGCTATTTTGTTTTGTTTAAGCAAATAGATTTTGTCTCTTTCAAAGTAGAAACACATGCAATACCAACGAACAATTGTTCCATAATTTAATTAGGGGTGGCAAGATTACCATGGTGAACCATTCCCCGTTGGTACCCGAGGTTATTGGGACGGGGAATCCCCGGTCAAACGGGGATGGGAGATTGACGGTGATTCCCCGTTGGTGAAAGAGCGGGGACGGGATGGGGATGGTAATCATGTTTTCCACCCATCCCCGGCCCTGAACCCGGCCCCGTTGAATCAATGGTGATTCACCATTCCCTAATGGATTTATTAATAAATACTATGAAAAACTAATTTGGATAAAGAATTTTCAAAGATCATCTTTTATATTCAGGATCGTATTTAACAAAAAAAAGTTCTCCTTTCAATATATATTTTTCACAATACACTCCTATTTCAATCACATATTGTTTCAGTTTTTTATACTCTAATATCATATTTACATATTAATTTGCTATATTACTTAGTCTAGTTTCTGTGCAAAAAAAAAATAATAATAATTTATTGGATATACATGAATATGGGGAACCCAAATCTTTCACGGGGAACCGGTCCCCGAACGGTTATTATCCATCCCCGAACCAATTCATCATAAGCGGTGAATTAGTGGGGATGGTATTAAGAATGAGATGTTGTATGGGGACGGTATGTCCATTACCAGCCCCGAACCCGCCCATTTCCATCCCTAAATTTAATCGTTTGAAATGATTATTCACTCATCAAGACACCAATCGCCACCACCAATGGTGTATTGGGCCACCAATAACGTTTCTATTCTCGTTACTATCATTTTTACACTTCAATGGCCCATAGTTATTTAGGGGTAAATTCATAATATTTTAAACCTCAGATGGCAATGCGCAATTTGATCCTATGGCCCTACTGATACTGAAGTGTAATTCCAAATATAACCTTCGCCAAACAGCATATACAGAGAAGAAAAAACCACTGTAAATGACTCGCACAGATCTCTAAATTGAAGATCTGTTGGTCTAGCGATCAAATTCTCAGCTGAGGACAAAATACGTGCAATGGCGTCAGCCGAATCGCGTCCGTCGAACGACGACGCATCGACGGAGATGGCGAGTCCTCTTCTACTGCCACTCGCCTCGGCTGCTCAGCAACCGTACATCTCGGAACTCCTCTCATTCACTCTCGATCGCCTGCACAAGGTAAATTTTTCCACGCGTTTCGTGCATCACGGGTTTATGAATATTGGACTTGCTAGGTTTTTGTGTTTCTTAGGTGAATTAATGGAGTTCTTGATTGTTAGTAGAAAGTTAATTGAATTGTTTGTAATTAGCTGCTAATCAATGTTGAGTTTACTGCATGTGCTCGCCTCTGTAATATAAAATGCATTCATCTGCCGGGTGTTGTTTGTAAGTATTGATCTGAATGGTTGGGCTATGTGTGCTGACGGTTACTAATTTTTGTTGGTTTCTATGCCTTGTGTTGATTGATATCGTTAGGAAAATCAGGTGATTTTACTTACATTGTTAGTAGCTATTAGTAGCTACGAGATCAAGCGATTTGATTTATATTGTTTGTAAATTACTGGACTATTATGTGTTCTGAGTTGGAATTCTGCAATTCCCTTATTTCCTCAATTTGACATGTTATTCTGATGTTTTGTAATGATGTTGAAGGAACCTGAACTGCTGAGAGTCGATGCGGAGAGTATACAACGTCAGATGGCGGAGGTAGCTGTTGGGAACTATCGTGCATTTATTGCTGCAGCTGATGCATTGGTTGAGATAAGGGAGGAGGTTACGTCAATCGATAAGCATCTTGAGGCTTTGGTAATTAATTTGTGGGATTTATGATTTGCGTTATTTGACGTCAAGACTGCATTTTACGTGATATGTTTTAAGTCTACTATTCTAATTAGATTCTAAAACATCTCGTGTAGATAGCTGAAGTTCCAAAACTGACCTCTGGTTGCGCTGAATTTGTTGAGTCAGCGGAACATATTTTGGAGAAAAGAAAGATGAATGAGAAGCTGCTGGAAAATCATAGTACTTTGCTTGACTTGCTTGAAATTCCGCAACTCATGGACACGTATGTCCCAGTCAAAATTGTTTTGTCTTACCAGCTGCTATGATGATATTTGTTCCTCGGTAGCGTCATGGCTACTTACAATTGATTGTATCTCTTATTGCAATAGTTGTGTAAGGAATGGAAATTATGACGAGGCTCTTGACTTGGAAGCATATGTTGCCAAACTTACAACCATGCACCCTAAGTGAGTTTCTTTGTTCAAGTAATGCAGTTTGTCCATTTCTCAATTGATCCTATTGTTTATTGAGGACGCCTGATTTGCTGCCTTTTTTCGCTCCTTCGAACAAGAATTCCTGTGATTCAGGCTCTAGCCACCGAAGTTCAGCATACCATGAAGTCTCTTCTTTCTCAGCTTCTGCAGAAACTAAGATCAAATATTCAGGTACCATGCTCTCAATCGGATTAAAGGTGCTGCTAAGGCAATCTTACTTGAATCTAATGGCTACCATATCATACGAATGAAACAAAATATCTTTCAGTTGCCTGAATGCCTCCGAATCATTGGATATTTACGACGAATAGGAGTTTTCAGCGAGTATGAAATGCGTTTACTGGTAGAGTTCCCTTACTATGATTTACAATGACTGTCTCTGATAACAGTATCCTCTCATGTTTCTGGTGTTTCTGATGAATTATCCTTTCTCTATGTTAAGTTCCTAAGATGCCGCAAAGCCTGGCTTAGCGGGATACTTGAAGACTTAGACCAGAGAAAACCCTTATGAATATTTGAAAGGGATGATAAACTGTCACAGAATGCATCTTTTCGATGTTGTAAACCAATACCGAGCTATTTTTGCTGATGACACGTCGGGAAGTGAGGAGAACTATGATGGGGGACTTCTCTTTGACTGGGCGATGCATCAAATTACCCTGCACTTGAAGACTCTCAAAGTAATGCTACCAAAGATAAGCGAAGGGGGTCTTTGTCCAATATTCTAGATCAATCTATGGTGAGCATTAGTTCGACTTTACCTGTCTATATTCCTATTTTCTGATGTCTCAATCCTGGAAACATTGATGGTGAGCTGACCACACACATGTTAACGAAAGCTGGAAACGGACAGAAAAGAAAAACTTTAGACAAGAGGACGTCTATCTCTCCCCACATATAGTGAAATCCTCATTGCACCCCCATGTTAGAACCAAAAGGATCATGAGCAAGTTGAAGATGGCTGACCTTCACCGACAATCCCAATAAAACAGAACCCTCTGCTAATCAGAAGCTATAAATGCATATCAGTCATAATTTTATTGTGCCACACCAATGGACTTTCTCTTATGTTTGGTTTGCAGTATTGTGCTATGGGCCTCGGATGGGTTGGGTTGGATTTCCGAGGGCTACTTCCCCCACTCTTTGAAGAGTAAGATTCATTCAATGCAACTTCCTTTACAGGGTTTTAGTTATCTTTCTAAATTCCATTGTGGATTGTAATGATCATTTGCGCCACAGAGCGGTGCTTAATCTATTCTCGAAGAATATGAGTACAGCAGTCGAAAACTTTCAGGTAAACTTCAAATATAAACAGTAAGATGTTTGCATGTGCGTGTGTATGCGAGCGCCTCCCTTTCATTAGATATTAGATTTCTGTGGTTGTTCTTGACATTTGATGGATCATCCATAATTGAATATAGCCCATCTTTTCGCGCTCCCTCAGTTAATTTTGGACTCCCATCGTTGGGTCCCTCTTCCAGCAGTTGGCTTCCCATCCAATAGCTTGGGGGAAGAAACTTCAGAGGATGTTGCACCACCTTCAAACCTCATGGAGCATCCACCTCTTGCAGTTTTTATCAACGGTAGAATGTCTTGTCCGCTACATTGAAAACGAAAGCACCACAACCCAGAAATCCTCTCTGCCTCATGTTTCTGTCTTGTTCTGACAGGTGTATCGGCTGCAATGAATGAACTCCGTCCTTGTGCTCCGTTAAGTTTAAAACACATGGTGCCCAGGAATTAATCAAGTGTTTGCGAGTTGTTTCTGACTCCCTTCTGAGATACAACACAACTAGGATGCTAAAGACAATGAGTCGTCTCTTTTCCTCAAGCTATGCCAAGCATTCATCGAGGTGTGTCTACTTACAAACTCAAATCTCTCTCTCTCTCTCTCTCTCTCTCTCTCTCTCTCCATAGATATATAAGCATATTGAATACTCAGCTGCAACTATTGCTGCTTTGATCAGAATATTAAAGGCTGTGTTGTTATTCCCAAGCTTTTCTCTCACAACTATTTGCTGCTCTTTTCTTTGCTTTTGTTTTCTTTTCTCCTAATAATGTCATGGTATAGGTTGCTATTCCACATTGTGCGACATGCTTTCGGTCGCTGTTACCAAGGTGGGTCCGATCTAATGCCAACGCTAAGAGCTCTTTCGATGGAATCAACCGTCTAATCGCATCTTCGCCCTCAAGAGAGCTGCCAAAACCAATCCGCAACGCAAACTCGGCCAACAATATTTCGGAGAACGGCGTGGAAAACGGAGGCGTGCATAAAATCGAAAGAAGTGTGAGCGCCGATTTAGAGCAGAAAGGACCTTCTTCCTCCCTTATTACCAGTCCACACAGCAAGGGTGAGGAAACACTAGGAAAAAGAAACATTCAGGAGTCACCATTGTGAAGTGATTGATACAGTAATCAATAATATTGCTTAATCTAAACTGTTTTGAGGCTCTTACTATTTTGTTTCTCTTTTCTATAAAATCAAGATTGATATTGTTTGTGTGGTCTGTAACAGAATGTTTTTTGAACTTCGCCGAGGACGATTGTAATGTAACAATGTTTTGTAGAATGGTTAGAAACCCTTCTTTTGTGATCGTTGTTAACATTTCAAATTTCCATCCAAAAGTTGAAGATGTTTCTTAACATTCATCCTAAACCAGCGTAGGAGCATTTCTTGCTGGAGATTAACAAAAGATGTCGAGAAACGGGTTATTATCTACCCTTTAACATACAAGAGGAAAGAAGATGATCAGCATATATGTACATTTCTCCCACTCTACTGATGATTTGAGCATCGAACTATACAACAAAGAAAGTTCTTGCATAGCCTTTTATCATCAAATTACAGGCCAACGCGAATATACGATTCCGCACCTTTGCAGGAGAATCTGTATCTAGCAGGCAATAACAAAAGATGAAATGTAGAAAATTAAAGATATGTCAACTTATCATTCAGTTCTTATATATGAGTAATCGACAGCATATATCAAGACATCAAAAATCAGTGCCATATATCCCGCTGCCCGCCAACCACTGTTGGAAATTGGAATGGGGAAACACACACATTTATATAAGTCAATGTTTTCTGCTGCAATATAATTACCTTTGTTGGTCCCAATCGGCTTTGGTGGTGGTGCATTGTTATGCCATCCAACGTCTGTGAAAATGGAATGAACACTTTGAGGAGAATCTGTGTTCAACTATTTTATCAGTATATATGACATACAAAATTTGAGCTGTATGTAGCTCGACAAGAGAGATTAGAACAAACTCTAAATCCATCTTCCTCGATATAGTCCAGGGAATGATGTAAAAAAAACTCTATTGATCTGATGAATGAAGGGAGACAACTAGACAAGCCCATGGCCTTGGGGTATAGAAAATTGTTCTTCTTTCCAATGCATCAAAACCCTCGAAGACTTTGTGTAATCATTTGTTAGAAAAATCAATACCAATAAGAGCCTAAAGTAGCATAAAACATGAAAAGGGACTCACAATGCAGTGGCTTCAACATCCTATCAAGCTACAGCAAGTGGAATTCAACAATATCATCACAAAGGAGAGAGAGCGAGCGAGCGAGAGAGAGAGAGAGAGAGAGAGAGAGAGAGAGAGAGAGAGAGAGAGACTGTGGGGGTGACAGAAAGAGGGTGAGCACGCATAGCTTCAAGCATGTCTACTCAATTCATGCAGAAAACACCATGTGTGCTCACTCTCTTCTGTCACCACACCCTTACCCCTGTTGTAAAAGATAATCTCTTTACCAGTAATAATATATTACAAACACGCATACATATCATGTAACAACGAAATTCCATAGCAAAACAAGAGGAAACACCAATCTTCAGCGTAGAACAAACCCTAATTATAGCGAAACCAAACCTTTTTTCAAGCCGAGTACTCAAGAGAGAGTGCCCTAAGACTCGAAACCCTTCAAAACAGTAAAGCAAAACCTGTAGTACATATCCACCTCACTGAAACCCTTTTGCTGAAAGAGGATAAATACTAATCATACTGTTCTATTACGAAAAAGGGACACTGCTATTGATTTGATGGGTGAGAGTAGTGCGGTTTGTCGCTTTATGTAGGAATTTGTAAAGTCTTTTTAACTAAACGGTGCGAATTAGGATTATTTTTTTATTATTTTATTTTATTTTTGTGGGGCGTTAGCGTGTGATATTATTTATTTCCGTATCTTGAAAGAAGAACAAGGGTAGATATATATGGCTCCTACTCATTTGTACTATCTTGCTTGGCATATAAAATCAATTGTTACTACTTTTAAAAGTAATAAAACATTATATATCGATTTGAAATAAAAATGAGGGACATTTACATAAAAACTTGCGATTCATTACCATGTCAGTATTTTCTAATATGTAGGTACCTATTAGAATAATTTTTTTTGCACATACCCGATCCGCCGCATGTACGCCATATAACACATTTAGGTACCATACAACAACGTATTGTGGTACGTAATACAGTTAAAAATGTATGTCATACAACATAGTAAGGTACCATATAGAAAACGTATAGGGTACCGTATAAATGCGTGACTGGTACGCAATACACACATAAAAGGGTACGTCAAGACTGAGAAACATGGTACAAACAGTATAAAACGAGTACTTATATGTAAAAATTTCTGACATATGTACTGATTTGTAAATTTTTTATTAAA
>JAPQWV010005251.1:0-21062 GCA_027422505.1 Craterostigma plantagineum | reverse complement strand
AAACAACCAATTTCTACCTTTATCATAAGAAATGAATAGTATTGAAGACTCTGTAAATACCGTAATGTTATCGTTTTTTAGTTCAGTATGGGTAGTCGCGATACATTGATATTCATCGGCTGAACTGTATATTTTTGAGGATTTTCTATTGAGAACTTTACTTTTTTATCTGCCTTTGTTTTAATTCATCAAAAACAGACTTAAATGCAAAGGCAATGCTATCCCTGCCAGCGTAGTTTGTAATTTTAGGGCATACGTAATCTGCCAACGAGTTATGATCTTCCAAGATGGTAAGTTCTTCTATTTTCTTAATCTGCGTATTAAGATTCTTAAGTGCAGTAGCATCTTGGGCATAACAGAACGTTGTCAGTGCAATCAATAAAGATATAGAAGCTTTTTCATAGGCTGTTTGTAGTTGGGCAATAAGCCAAATATAATCAAATAAGACTTATTACAGCAATCCTGTCATACCCTCAATCTTGTCATTTCGACAAAGGAGAAATCACATAAAGGAGCTTAATAATTAATATATTTAATTCTAGAGCAAGTGTTAACAGTAGTCGTGTTTATCAGCTTATTTTTCTATTATTGATTTTAATACAACTTTGCCATTGATATATTAGCTGTGGTTGCATCAGATGAAAGATAAGGTGCCTAAAAGTTGTTTTGCCTCTTCGGTTTTTCCGCTTTCATTGATTAGTAACGCTTTATTTATTTCTAAGATTCTTTGGTCTCTGCATCTGGATTTTTAGAAAGACCTTGTTCAATTGCTTTTAGTTTTTCTGTTCTGTCATCTAACAGGGTTGCAAGCTCTTTTCAGGCTGGTGCAAAATCTGGAACTTTTTCAGTTATAGTTTTTGCAATTTCAAGTCTTTCATTTTCGACATCTGTCCACTCAATTTGCATATAAGTAGTATACAAGCCTTTTGGGAATTTTCCTTCCTGTTCTCCTTCCAACGCATACAAAGCGTTTTTTGTAGTAAAAAAAACTTTGGGTTCTAACTTGTCTGTTTTTTTATAGAATTTAAGAGCATTGACAAATCACCTTAAGCAAGTATGTGTAGGCCAAATCATAAGTTGGATAAGCCCAATTCGGTTGAACTTTTATTGCTTTTTTTCAAGTTTTTCAATAGCTAAATCATATCTTCCAGCTTGTCCCAACTCTCTTGCTTCGGCGTGCAATTTTTTAGCACTTGTATCAATATTCAGGTTGCTTATGATTTCATAATTTACTAGCCCTGTAGCATTTTTAAGTTCTGCCCTTGAAATAGTATGTCCCAATTTGTCTTTGAAGACAATGCTATCCTGTTCAGAATCAGTTTTGTTTGAAGTGTTTTGGCAGGAGCTTAAATTAGTAATTTTAAGCCTAAAATATATTTTGCTGGTTTCATTTGTTAGTTTTTTTAGTAACGAGTTACCTATTGTTTCGTCTGCTGGCGCGAGCATCTTGCTCATACCAAGGTTACTTAATATTATTTCTCTAATAATTGAGTCAGGCATTACCGCCCCAATCCTCAGTTAAATTTTTATGGTTTTCATAGTAGACAATCATTCTGTCATTTATCTCCTTATCTTGAAATCCAATAAGTGTTCTTGCAATTTCCAAATATACATGAGCATTTGATTCTTTATTAAATCGCTCAAATAGAGGCTTGATAAAAGTCTTATCCTTTGTTCGTTTTACAACTGATGTATAAATTGGAAAATCATGAACATTTGCATTTAGAATATTGGATTCGATAACATGGTTTGCCAAATCTTTATTGTTTAGCACGATGAATTCAGCATACTTTCCTCCAAAATATCCGTAAATAGGGTAGGGTTGAAAGCGGGTAAATCATCGGGGTGATTATTTATCACGCCAAACTTTTTTAAAGTCAAATTATAGGCACGTTTTACATCATTCTCAATATAAAAGCGGTAACCCGCTAAAGTTATATTTTGATTCTCTTCCCATATTTTCCATAAAATGTCAGCATACAAAGGGTCGTAGTTTTTCGAGTACTGCATCATATATAAAATTAAGATGGTATTTTTTAATGTTAGCATGAACTACTTGTGAAAAGGGTCTATTTAAAAGTTCTAAAGCTTTTTGATTTTTATAGAGTGCAATTGCGGTATATAATTCTCTCCACTCGGTGCTGTAATGAGTGTTATCTAAAATTTCGTTGAGCCTGCTTTCTAAGATGGGATAAATTCTATTCGTTGAAAGTTTTGTATTGCACGATAGGTATGGAAATAGCCACTTTCCTTGCCTGATCATTTTCACGATTTGCTAAAATCAGAGGGATATCTTCTTCACGCTTATAGATTGACATTTTACTAAAGCACTTTGATTATGACTAGTAACATATAATTCTCGCAAATAGGATAAAGCTGTGGAGTCGGTTCTGCAAGTTCTATTGCTGTGAATCTTGCATCGAGTTCATTTGGCTGATAAATGAGTAGACTGTCTAAGTTTTTCCTTTGCGTATCGCTAAGTTTTTTTACATCTAAATCTATATGTTCTGGTGTGACTAACGAAATGTAAAAGTCACCTGCTTTTATACTGGATACGACACACCCTGATTGATAACCAATTGTATCATTGTCGTTTAAATGATTTTTGACGATTTCAAATAAATCTACATTTGCCCTATAACCCAAGGCCCAGAAAGCATAACATCTGACTGCACCATTTGGATGATTTGTCAACATTAAGATTTCGTCTGTTGGTGCGTTTTTTAGTTTTTTCAAAGTTCTTATATTGGGCAGATTTACTTCCTGCTGGACCAACATACTCGCTGGTCACTATATTTTGTTTGGATATTTTTTCTACAACCTTTTTTGTTGTAGAAGAGATTTTTGATTTATCGTATGTATTTTGACCATGAGATAGGGCTACAGCGAAAAAGAATAGGATTGCGACAATATGCTTCATGGTATTTCTGCTAACTTGTTTCGTTTTACTTTCAACATAAATTATTTTTTGAAATCATCAAATAAAAACACGGCTTCTGCAATCCTGTTATCCCTCAATCTGTCCTTTCGACGAAGGAGAAATCACATAAAGAAGCTCCGCAACGCACTTAATTTAAGATGTTCGAGCCTGCGTGAGGATTCGGTTTTGTTTTAATGTTTCGGTCTAAACTGCTCAAAGCTCTTTATCAAAGTACTTGTAGGTGTTTTAGATTCCCCAATATTTTCAAGATTGAATGTAGCCTTAACTGCTTTTGCAATTCTACTGTTTACATCATGCCTTTCCTTATCTTTAAGTAAGTTCAAATAGTCCTGCATTAATTCTTTATCATTCTGAATAAATAGAAACAAACAATCCGTTATATCAACTGTAATTTCTCGATTGCTTTCTCTGTAAATTGGTTAATTTCCATAGTTGGTTTAGTTTGTCAGATTTTTTACTTTTTTTATGATTAGATGTTTAAGTTAGCTTAGGAGACAAAAAGAATTTATAAAATGGTAATCGGTTATTGCTATGATTTACTTCTGAAAACCTACAATTTACTCGAGCCCTGTTTTTTCATCATTGAAAATATTTCGATAATGCCAAATAATCTTTCCTATTGGAGTTAAATCTTCTCGTGACCCTCTTTCAAATGCAATACCTTTGTCTATCATTTTAGTTCGTGCTTCTCCGCCGATTGATCCTCCAAAGTCAAAAAAGCACCTAGTGATAAAAATGTGTCCCACAAATTTTCATTTTTTAATTCTTTCACTTTATTAATAATTTGAGGAGGAAATTTATCATAAGATGAGTAAAATGTTCTATTGTCTGATGTGAAAAACAAAGCTCCAAATTCTTCAACTTGTTTAATTTTGATTTCATCGTATTGTTGTAATTGAGTATATGAATTATCTAATTCTTTAATTTTTGCAGCTTGCCGATTATTTTCCTCTCTTGATTCTTTAAATTATTTTTGATTAAATCTAATTTTATTATAGTACTACTGATAGTTTCGCTCTGAATTAATAGATTTTCATCTTTCTGTTTTATTTGTTCAGTTTGTTCATCAATTGTCTTAGAGAAAACTCTAACATTTTTTTCTTTGTTCTTCATATTGGTCAAAATATTGCTCCCGCTCTTTTACGACTTCGTCGAATTCGCTCTTTCGAACTACATTTTTGCTCACAATTTTTCTAGTTAAGGATGGCATTAGAGAAAATTCAACCCACATTACCAACTTCTGGTTGCTACAATTATTATATATCCAAAAAGCATAAAAAAATAGCTTTCATAATATCTCCCATAAACTGGGAAAATGATAAATTGACTTTAGAATAATTTTCTGATAAATATTATTTTATCGTCTAATGTACAATCAGAATCAAAATTGAAAATAGAATACCATAATTCCCAATGATGGATAATTAAAACAAGGATAAACGTTCAAAAAATGGATTCGTCAATTTATCTTTTATGTTAGTGAAAAATGAGTTTATGATTTCCATTTCATCTAAATTTGTTGTATTTGTTTTTACATAATTTTCTATATACACGAGCTATATGCTCATGTCAGTAAGGATTAACACTTTTTCAAGTCTCTAATTAGTTTAGGATTTTTGAGTGAATAAACTAAAACTTTCTTAAGTACAATTCTTATGAATTGCAAAAGATCATCGGCCTTTACCGCCTCAAGGATTGAAGTTTTTTAGAAAAATCTATAAAATCTCCATGAGCTATGGAACTTCTGTAATTATAGATTGTTTCATGATTTTCCCTAAAGTTAAAGTATCTGGGCCTTTAAAAATAAGAATCTATAATTATTGGGTCATCAAATTGATTATTTAATAATTTAATTTCATTTGTAATTGACTGCTAATTGAACGTAGCTTGTCAAAGCTATTATCAACTAACAAAAGTTCTAAACAGGCTATATAAGTAACGACTTTAAAAACTGACAAGTCTGAAATTTCATAGGTTAGAAAAAAATCTTTCAAAGCTTTATCGATAAAAGGATAACTGGAACTTATACTTTGGAAAGTAGTCAATAGTTCTATATATTCAATCACTTGTGATTTGTCAAAATCTGTAAATGAATTAGGTTTTTTCCTCTTATGAATATATCCTTTATTATCCCAAAAAGCATTGATATTATTATAATATGTATAAATGCATATAATCACTGAAAGATGTTTTAATTATATTATTAGATGAAAAACAGAAAGGAATAAAAAAATCTTTATCACACAAAGAAAAAGCTTGAGCATATAAAAGATTAAAATCAGTTGTATTGCTCTCTTGTAAAACAAAATATCGAAAATCTTTTTCATTTCTAAGTTTTGTGGTATACCACCATTTGTATGCTCTCCTGTTTTTTCATATTCATGAAAAGAGCTACGAAAATCATTCAGCTTTATATTAAACATAGCTGCTGGATCGTGCGGATGGTATAACTTTATCAAATGTTTCAAAATAGAAGTAATTCTGAAGGAATAGATTTCAATACTAAATCATCTGAAAACTTAATTTCTTCCTGAGGATTCAGTTCTGTTAAATTTTCAATGAAATAATATATCATATTTATTAGTTATTGTTTATGATTTTGACAGAATTTGTCTAGATACATTTTAGTTGTAGGTTTTTTTTTAAGATCCTTTTCAATGTATGTTGAGCCAAAGGTTTAATGATTTTGTTTATCCATCCAATCATTAAATCTTTGGCTTGACTTGAATAAAAGTTTTTCAAATTTTTCTTTGTCACTTAAATACAAGCAATGCCTAATCATTGTGTAGGGTTTAAATAATTTGCAGGTGAAATTGTTATAATCTCAGCATTATATTTATTTACAGTACTTAAATTTTCAGTTAAGCTTTTGAAAAGATCTTCTTGGGAGATATTTGGATCTTGGAATAATATCTCATGTACAAAACCGTCTGCTTTGTATATTAGAAATTGATATTTCGGAAATAAGGAACTACAGTAGCAAGAAATGACAAAACGTTTAATGGCTCGTCAGTTTTGTTTCAGTTTTTACTTTTTCTTCAAATTCACTTGTCCCTAATTTAATGTTCAAAAATTCATCATCAGCAATTTCAAACAATGCAGCCAATCGATTAATCCTACGTTTTAGATCTGCAGGAATGCTTTTTTGTATTTAATTTTATGATCAAGTATTGACCAGGCATCTTGTATTATTGTTCGAATTTGAACTTCAAATCTGATATCAGCAAATTTCTTGAATTCTGGTAGTTTTTTACGTTCATCATTTAGTTTTAGATCGATGTGTAAACTTTTATAACCAATTGATTGTCTGTACTTTCTAAACTTTTTATTTTGTCAGTAACCTCAACCACTTTGAAGTTTTGTTCTAAAATTGCCCTGATTTTATTAATTTCAGTTTCGTAAGACAACTATTCTTAAGCCAATTAAATCGGTTATATGCTCTCTAATTTCATAGGCTTCATTAGTGTCTTCTAAGTTTTTTAGATATTTTCTTTTAAATTTACTAATACATTCTTCTTTTTCCTTGACTCTATAACTTTATAGACTGAACTTCGCAATCGTCACTAATTAAAGAATTTAAAAGAGAGCGATAATATTCTGCGGCTTGTTCTAAGGTTTTGTAATTGTCAGGTAATACTTGTAAAAATCTTCAACTTCCTTTTCTAATCTAAAGATGCCATACTATCTTATCGTTATTAAGTTTATAATTGACTAGTCTTTTAATATGCATTGGTTTTATAAAACATTCTTTTTTGTGTGTATAACAATTGCGAGGACGAGAATCTTTGATGCGGATGTATTTACCCGATGAGATTCATTAGGCCAACCTCCCAATTCCCGCCCCAAACATAAACAAAACCAAAACTCCATCCTTACGGTTTTCCGTAAAAGCAGAAAATAATTTTAATAAAAGTTTGGGGCTTGAGGCAACGAGTTAGGGGTGGTTCGTTGCGGTTAATTATGCTCAAATATAAGTAATTATATTATTCAATTTATTTTTAGCGAAAAATTGTACTAAGGAAATTTGCAGGAGGAAGAATTTAGAAAGTAGAAGGAAGAGAAAAGAAGAAAGAAGTAAGAATGTTGCGTGCAGAAAGGAGAAATACTTCTGCCGGCGCGAGCATCTTTCTCGTGCCTTCAATTTAATTTGCATTTGCAAAACAAAAGCTATCCTCTTTATTATGTGCACGAGCGAGATGCTCGCGCTAAAGTGGTGTCAGCAAGGATTTTATAATTTATTCAATTTGATTAATTGCTCTATAAAAATCTCGAACAATTCTTTTGTAATATCAAATTTTGATACGTGAGGTAAATATTTCTGTCTGATTAGGGTTTCTGTAAAACCGTCTTTATTAGATTTGGTTTCATCATTGATGTTTCTGATACAAGCGTCTAAACAATCCATAGCTTTGGCAAATTCGGCTTCTCGTGTTGTTCTTGTTTCATATTCGTTGATAATTGTTTCAAATCTATTTTGGTTAGGAATAAAATTTCTGATTTTTTCTAATGCCATTCTTCCTTTTGATGTTTTAGTTCCATTTCTTTGGATTATTAAACTTGGCATCTCCTGCATAAACTTCAACAATATCGTGGTAAATCAGATATTCTATAACTTTTAGTCTGTTTAATGGCTCGTTAGCATATTCCATCAAGATATCAGCAATCATATACAACTCCAAGAATGTTCTGCTGTACTTTCTTTTCTTCCTCTTACTTAGTACCACGCTCGACATATTTTAGTTTTTCTAACTCTGTTAATGCTAAAATCATTTTTTCCATTAATAACTAGGATTTATGCAACAAATTTACTCAAATATTTTCGAGAATTTGGAACTGACGCCAAATGTTACCTCTGGCTACAAGATTGGAATGCCCTGTATAATTAGTTTTTTAAACTTTTCTTGTCCGATATATTGAAGTTAGTCAGGAATCGAAGAATTGAGTTTAGAAGCAGAAGCAAGAGACAAGAAAATGTTGCGTGCAGAAGCCAAATGTTGCGTGCAGAAGCGAGAATGTTGCGTGCAGAGGGAAGAATGTTGCGTGCAGAGGGAAGAATGTTGCGTGCAGAAGCGAGAATGTTGCGTGCAGAAGGAAGAATGTTGCGTGCAGAAGCGAGAATGTTGCGTGCAGAAGCGAGAATGTTGCGTGCAGAAGCGAGAATGTTGCGTGCAGAAGGGAAAATGTTGCGTGCAGAAGCAAGAATGTTGCGTGCAGAAGCAAGAATGTTGCGTGCAGAAGCAAGAATGTTGCGTGCAGAAAGAAGAATGTTGCGTGCAGAAGGAAGAATGTTGCGTGCAGAAGGAAGAGAAAAGAAGCAAAAAGAAAAAACAAGAAGAAAGAAGGAAGAATGTTGCGTGCAGAAGGAGTGTGTAAGTTTTAATGGGGCTATGGTTGCGATAGTCTTTTATCTTGGTTTTGTTATTGGGTCTACTTGTTATGAAAAATCCCAAAGCTTACGGGCCTTGGGATTTTATTATTTTTTAAAGTTTCTAAAACTAATCTTCCTTATTTCAATGTATTTTGGTGGGAAGGGCTAAAGATTCCCTTGATGTAATTTTTGGCACTAAGGGAAATGTCTACCAGACCGATTTCGGGTTTGTAGAGGAATTGGTCACGCACCATTCTGGTGTTGCTTAACGCTGTAGAGGCAGTGTCCATTTCTTCGTTTGCCAGTAGGAGCCTTTTCTGGAAGTCGCGTAGCTTTCCAGAGTAAGGTCGGCCTCATTGGTTTGGTATCCCGTAGTATTTTCGAGCAACGCTATAAAAGCTTACAAAATTGTTAAGGACGCTGTTATAGCTTTGTTGCGATATGGAATGTCTCTTTTCGTCTTCCTGTTGCTGGTCCTCTTGCGTGTCTTTCTCTTTTGGCTTGGCAAGGCGCGTCGAATTGATTTTTCTTTGGTATTCTCGGGCATCCTTATCACGCTTCTTTTTACGTCCATGGCATAGAGGTTTCCGATGGCACGGCTAACGGTGGTCTTTACGCTCTTGAACGCCTCTTCGCGATCGTCTACCTTGAGTTTCCATATTGCTACTTGGTCGCTACTTTGTGCAGCTGACCGTTTGCTCCTTCGTAGAGCGTTTTGGAGGTTGTGGAGCATCAGCTCTTTTTTTACGGTTTGTACTGATCTCCAATCGATTTGATTTTTCCATCAATAGGTTAAGATTGGCGACATTAATGTGATGTCCGGATTCATTTGTTTTCATAGCTTTTTCTTTTTTGATTATTAATTATGCTCTATTGTTCATGGTTATTATGCTTTATGGATTAGTTCTATTTCTTATTTTACGAAGTCATGTGTTGCATTCAAACGTTTAATTCTTTAAACAGCACATAAGGCGGGTGTTGAATATTTCTGAGATTCGGATAAGCTTGTCGAGGGACAGGTCTTTTTGTCCGTTTTCGATCTTGGCGTAGTAGCCTTGAGGAGATTTTCATTTGCACCGCCATGAATTCCTGAGAGAATCCTTTTTCTTCGCGGATTTGTTTTATTTTGGTGTAGACCCTTTTTTTCATCATGGTTTGGCGTTTACTGTTTAGTACAAACATTTTCAACTGTTTGTGTCTTGTTTGGGCAATACTGGAGCAATTATAAGAAATATTTCATTTGAGCAAAATTTATGAGGAAAATCTTTATTTCTATTAGGAATAAGTGTTGATTTTTAAATAGTTAAGAAGGTAATCCCTATGGATTTTAGGTAAAAAACGCAGAACTGTTAGCGACAGCCGTTCATTTTGGGAAGTACTGAAAAAGCAGAAACGTTTGTTTTTCCGTATAAATAAATGGGCAGTAATTACTACAATTCTCCGCTCCCCAAAACGGTCATAAAAAACAGCCCCTTTTGGAGGCTGTTCTATTCTGTTCCTATACAATAGGGTTTACTTTAATTGGAGCGGTCTTCTGTTGGCCCTGTGGTCAACCATATAGAACTGTCTGTCTTCTATCCAGAGGGCAAACATTCGGCCTTCGTCGGAGTTTTTCTGGTGGTCAAGATCTATGGCAATTACCTTTCCGTTATAGAGGTATTTGATTTCCTCATTACCGTATGGCCTATGATCATCTTTTCGGCCTTGAACTGGGCTAAGGTGGTTTCCACCTCTTCCTGTCTTTCCTTTTCTGCCGCAATGCCCTGTACAAAGCGGTCCGTCATTTCCAAGGAAGATATCCTCTTTTGAAGATTTGCCTTCAGGCGTCTTGTCAATGCCCGTTCTTATATTTTCATTGATCTGCTGGATGGTGTACTCCCTAGGGAAATCTTTTCGGATACCCGCATGCACAAACAGCAGGTCGCCAATCTTCTCTACACTGTTCTTAGTCCTTAGCCAGCGACCCAGTTCCGAATCGCGGTTGTACCATTTGCTGTAATCCAGTTTCAACGTATCGGCATGGGCGGTATATTTCGCCCTTACGTATTTGAGCTGTCCTTTAAGATTCATCAATTCGTGGTTGCCCAGGATAAAATGCACTTTTTCCGCCTTGCTTTTCGGCTTCCTCTTCGAGCTTGTAGATCAGCCATAGACATTCCGTAACGTTGGTTCCCCTGTCAAAAAGTCGCCTAGGAGCACCAGGTGGTTCTTTCCGAACCTCCATCGCAGTTGCTCGTCGATGACCTTGTTGCCCATCAGGATGGACTTGAAACCTTTAAAATTGCCCTCGATGTCCGATATAACAAGCAGTTTAGAAGGTATGGCGTATTCATCTGCAGGAGCCTTGAAATGTTTCCTTAACGGAAACGTAAACTATCCTTGGTTTCGTCTACATGGCAGGTCAGCAACTGTTGTTTGTCTACAGCCTTGCGTACCAGCGAAAAGCTGTTGTCCTTTGGCACATCTGGTATTGGATGGGCTTGCCGTTTTCATACACTACTATGGGACCGTCGCTGCTCAGGGAAACCTTTCCGTTCGCAAGCAGATCGTAGATGTCCATTTGGTTGTAGTTTTTTGGCATAGTCAGAAGCCGTCTTGTTTTCAGGACTCACGAGGTCATCTTTGCACCGTGGGCGATAAGGTCTTTGGCAAAGGCCAGTTTTCCGTATTTTGCGGCATACATCAATGGGGTCTTGTCGTCGCAGATCTTGTCGAGATCCAGCTTTTGCTGCATCAGGAAATTAAAGATATTCTTCTTGTCCATCTTGATGCTTGCCAATAGCGGACTGTATAATCCGTCCTTGATCGTAAAGCAGTGGTTGTATTGTTCCGGAGAAAAATGTTCCTTAAAAAGCGCAATGTCATCTGTTTTCAGTGCCTTTAATTGGCCTTCGTTTAAACTTTCCTGTGCCTTTGCGGCAAAAGAGAAGGTGCATGCCACAAGGCAGGCAACCATTTTGTGTACTAAATGTTTCATATTTATGGATTGGTTGATGATCGGTATTCAATAAGTCGCCCGGCTGGCAATCCAGCGCTTCGCAGATGGCCTCAATCGTGGTAATCTTGATGGCCTTTGCCTTTCCGGTTTTCAGTATGGAGAGGTTGGCTTGCGTAATGCAATCTTTTCGGCAAGCTCCTGCGATTGCATTTTCCGCTTGGCCAGCATCACATCGATATTGAATATTATAGGCATATCAGATGGTTAAGTCGGTTTTGTTCCTGCAGGTTCTTTCCCTTTACAAAGATTTCCTTTATAAACGAGAGGATGAGCCCTATAAGGATATAAAAGAAGGGCGGTGTAAAGTCCATTTTGTTGATGCTCATCGTAAGATCTACAATCAGCGTGATGATGCCCAGGGCATAAGTCCGAAGCTCAAGGTCTTGAAATCATTGATGACCCTGATTGTGAAGATTTCCTCGTTGGAGAGCTGGCTGATGATTCGGGTGGCATACCATAGGATAAAGCAAACCGAAAGGATGCCGATCAAGGCAAGCTGGATGCCCTCGGTGGAGTTATGGGTAGTAAGCACCATCTTAGAAAACGGATAATGAAAATTGATGATACTGTCGCTTGTATTATTATACTTGATTTCTGAGACGGATATCATGGAGTTGAGTTTGCCCGAAAACAAATAGTACACAATCAGGCCACCGATCCAGGCAGCGGATAGGATAAGCATACCCCGTAAATGATAAGCGGATATTTGATGCAACTGACAAGGGAATTCTTTCCGATTAATTTCATGACTTGATATTTATTGTTGCAAACATTAATATTATCGAATTACGATAATTTATAATAAAAAATAGAGCTGTGTTTTAACCATTGTTTAGAGTTGGCAAAAGTATCTTTTATGTTGAAAAAAAATAGCAAAATCAAGTTTGTTGTAAATGTTCTGTAACGGTTGCGTTAAATTCAAATAAAAACTATAAGTCATTAATTTTAGACTACCTTTACAAAATTATAAACCCTTTACAGGGATGCAATTCGTTTCTTTACGGATTTTCAAAGACTTGTCTTTGTAGATTTTTAAACTTTCGTTTTTTGTTTCTGCATAATAAAATAGACAAGTTATGAATGTATCCCCCCAACACCGTAACATTTTCTTAGTAGACGACGATCAGGACGATCGCGAAATGTTTGCCTCTGCCTTGTCAATGGTAATGAAATGCCAACCTTACCGAATTGTTTGACGGACAGCAACTGATGGATACGCTGAGCAATAACCCATCCGAACTACCTGATTATATTTTCCTTGACCTTAACATGCCAAAATGCGGCGGTATGGAATGTCTGAGCGGATGAAACAGATGGATGCGCTTTCTAAAACAACGGTAGCAGTACTCAGCACAAGTTCCAATCCAGATAGTATCCAGAAGCCTATAACCTGGGTGCGAGCTTTTATATAGTAAGCCTACCAATTTTTCAAACCTTAAAGCGTTTATCGCCAAAGTACTTGACGAAGGCGGTCTGGACAGGAAGCCGAAAACCATCAAGGAGTTTCTTGTAGTAGCCTAATGGCCTCAAATTTCTGAATTTGTTAACACCCTTGCAGTATCCCAAAACTTCGGGAGCTGTGCGATTATGCTTATCTTTGTGGTTCATTAAATGAAGACCAAGATGAAAGTAGAAATATGGAGCGACATCATTGTCCGTTTTGCTATATCGGCAAACGAAACATGGAGGCGGCACTCTCCCAATTCCCCCAGGCCAACCAGATAGAGATCGAATGGAAAAGTTTCCAGCTCGACCCAAACTTACCACAAACTGCGACCGACAGCCACGAAGAATACCTGGCCAAGCGCAAAGGCTTTCCGGCTGAACAGGTAAAGGGCATGCTCGAACAGGTAACGCGTACTGCCCAACAGGCAGGCTTGGAGTACCATCTGGAAAAGTCGGTTATCGTAAACTCTTTCAACGCACACCGATTGATTCAGTTTGCTAAGAGCAAAGGCCTAGGCGATGCTGCCGAAGAACGATTGTTTTTATGCCTATTTACAGAAGGAAAGGATGTAGCCGATTTGGAAGTGCTTACCACTTTAGGTACAGAAATCGGACTGGATGCAAACGAATTGCAGGTAGCCTTTACCGATCCCCAATTTGCCGGACAAGTGGAAGAGGATATCGAGGAAGCCAAGGCGATTGGCGTAACAGGCGTACCGTTTTTTTGTATTCAATAGAAAATATGCCGTGTCGGGTGCCCAGCCCTCAGAGACCTTCTTGCAGGCGTTGGAGCGTTCCTTTGGCGAATGGCAACAGCAAAACCCAATAACCAGGCTGGATGTTTCCGAAGAGATGCCTGCGGTATAGACGGGAATTGCTAGTAGATTTAAAAGTAGTACTCCTTACCTTATGATCCAGCACCATATAAACGACTTGGTAGACGTCAAGGCGAATCGCTTTATATATCCTACCAGCACCAATTTGCAGGACGCCCAACCTTGGTGTTCCTGCACGATTCGTTGGGAAGTGTGCAACTGTGGAGGAATTTTCCAGTACAATTGGCAAGCGCTACCCAATGCAATATATTGATATATGATAGGCTGGGATATGGAAAATCCATGCCAATGCCGACACACATTAGGGCTGTGGATTATATGCTGCACGAAGCGGATATGCTAAATGAGCTGCTTGCTGCACTAGAAATTGAGGATGCCATCCTTTTTGGACACAGCGACGGTGGCTCCATTGCGTTGCTTACGGCAAGCCCGCCACCCCCAAAGGATAAAAGCGCTGATCTGTGAAGCCGCCCATATTTTTGTGGAAGAAGTAACACTCAAGGAATCCGCGAAGCAATGGAAGCCTACAAAACTACTGATTTGGGAGAAAGATTAAAGAAGTACCACGGCGACAAGGTGGATACGCTTTCAAGGCCTGACCGAAACGTGGACACGGGACGATTTCCGTAGCTGGAACATTGAACCACTTTTAAAAACATCAAATGTCCGTTGCTCTTTATCCAAGGCACGGATGATGAATACGGTACGATGGAGCAGGTAGACAAGACCATTGCACAAGTAAGCGGAACGGCCATAAAATTTGCTGTTCCCGATGCAAAACACACCCCTCACAAGGAAAACACACCCGCAGTATTAAAACAAGCAACCGACTTCATCCTGAAATACGGGGGTCAGAACAAAGCCGGTAGGGGATACTCTTGCTTATTTCAAGCTTCTTGCATAGTAATTACTCATCAGCGTAACAAACTCACGATGGTGATGGTACTCAACGGCATGATGATTGCCGCCACCAAAGGCAATAGATTGCCCGTTACGGCAAACGTAAGCCCCACCACATTGTAGAGTAGGGAAATCGTAAAACTCATCTTGATCGTCGTGATGGCCTTTTTGGAGAGCTTCAGGAATAGTGCAGTCTCTGGAATTCTCCTGCATCCAGGATGGCATCGCAGGCAGGCGAAAACACATTTACATTTTCTGATATCGAAATCCCTACATTGCTTTGTGCAAGAGCTCCTGCATCGTTAAGACCGTCGCCAATCATCATTACATTTTGGCCTTCTTCTGCAGTTTTTTGATGAATTCCAGCTTCTGCTCCGGCTTCTGGTTAAAGACCAGTTCCGTTCCCTTGGGTACCAACTGTTCCAATGTAGTGCGTTCCCCCTCATTATCACCCGATAGATCTTGATCTGGTAGTGGTGGGACAGGCCGGCAAAAAGCTGCTGCAACCCTTCACGATATTGATTATGAAACAAATATTTCCCCAGATAAGTTCCGTTGATGCTGAGGTGAACTGAGGTCTGCTGGATACTGCTTTCCTCAACCTTGTCTACAAAAGATGCGGAACCTATCCTGATGATATTGCCGTTGATGATTGCTTCTATCCCTTTTCCTGTAAGTTCCTTGAAGTCGTCTGCCTTGAACTTGGTAGTTTCGGGCAGGTAGTCATACAGCATACGGCTCAAGGGATGGTTGGAAGCATGGAGCGTATTCTTGATAAGGATCTCGTTTTCGGCTGAAATCGGATTACCTTCATAAGAAATATTCGATTTCTTGTTGGTAGTGATCGTTCCCGTCTTGTCAAACACCAAGGTGTCTACCTTTGCAAGCTGCTCTATCACGAGTGCATTTTTAAGATAGAATTTCTTCTTGCCCAGGATACGCAACACGTTACCCATGGTGAACGGTGCGGTAAGCGCCAAGGCACAAGGACACGCCACAATAAGCACTGCAGTAAAAACATTAAAGGCGGTGTTTACGTCAAAGAAGACCCAATAACCAAAACTGCAACGGAATCAGCAACAACAACGGCGTAAAATATCGGCTGATGCTGTCGGTTATAGTCTTGTACTGCTGTTCGATTTTTTTCTGGAAAACATCGTTGCTCCAGAGCTGGGTGAGGTAGCTTTGGGAAACGGAACTGAGTACTTCCATCTCTACGGCCTTGCCGAGCTGCTTGCCTCCTGCAAAAACCTTGTCGCCCGAATTCTTGGTTATCGGGATCGCTTCGCCCGTCACAAAACTATAATCAATAGAAGCCTTCTCGCTGATGAGGATACCGTCTACAGGAATAAGCTCTTGTTGCGGATCAATAATCGATCGCCTTTTTGAATATCATAAATAGGCACGCTTTCTTCTGTATCAGGAGTTATCTTGGTTACAGCAATCGGAAAGTACGACTTAAAATCCCTTTCAAAGCTCAGGAAGCTGTAGGTCTTGATCTGGAACATCTTGCCCAGCAACATAAAGAAGACCAATCCTGTAAGACTGTCAAAAAAACCCTGACCGTACTCAAACACGATATCTACGGTACTTCGTACAAACATCACAATGATCCCCAACGCAATTGGGATGTCGATGCTGAGCATTTTCGCCTTGATGCTTTTGTAAGCCGAAACATAATAGCCGCTGGCCGAATATAAGAAGCTTGGCAGCGAAAGGGCAAATACCAGCCATCTGAAAAAGCCCTTGTAATGATCGAGCCAGACTCTCCTGTGGATTCAAAATATTCAGGAAACGACAACAACATGATATTCCCGAAGCAGAAGAAGGCCACACCCAGCTTGTAGGTGAGGGTCCTGTCAGTTGCCACCTTTCCCGTTTCATAATTCTCCAGGCTGATGTAGGGCTCATAGCCAATCCTGCTCAGGAGGTTGACGATTTCCTTTAACGATAGCTGTTCGGGATTATAAATGATCCGGACTTTCTTTTCGGGAAAGTTCACCTGCGAACTGCTTATTTCCTTTGAAGGCGTTGTAGATTTTCCAGAATCCAATACACGAGCTACAGTGTATATGCGGAATGTTGAGTGAAACAATCGCTGTTGCATCCTCCCTGAATTCCAGTAGCTTTTCAACGATCTTATCATTATCTAAAAAATCATATTTTCCTTTGATGTCCTGTGGTGTCGCTCCCGGCGCCCGCTCAAAATCATAATAGGAAGTAAGGTCGTTAAGGCTAAAGATTTCGTACACGGTCTTGCAACCCTGACAACAAAACTTCTTATCCTCAAAACAATCTCTTCTTCCTTTATAATGTTAAGGACCACATGAAAACAATTTTGTGTGTCCATAACTTTGCTCATTTACCTGAGGCAAAGTTCTTCAAAGGGTGAAAATTATAATATGATATTTGTCATATAAATTCGTAAATTTGAGGACTTCTAAATCCCCTTGGAATGAGTAAATGTGAGCAATGTATCGTTAGAGAATTCAGTTCCCTAAAGGCACTCAATAAAGATGAGTTGCTAAAGATGGCGAACTGCAAGACTTCCATGGACGTAAAAAAGGCGACGTTATTTTTTGAAGAAGGAGAGAACGTCAACGGTGTTTTTGTGTGAAAGATGGGGTCTGCAAGATGACCAAATTGAGCCAGAACGGAAAGGACCAGATTGTAAAATTGGTGAAGAAAGGGGAGCTGCTTGGGCAGCGCTCCATGATCAGTGATGAACCTGCCAACCTTTCGGCAGTCGCTTTGGAGGACATGAAGTGTGCTTTATTCCAAGACGGAGATCATGGCCTTCTTTAACCAGAACAATAATTTTCTCCATGAACGTAATGAAGACGATCTGCGGGACCTTAAGATGCCGACGACATCATGGTGAACATGGCACAGAAACCGTAAAGGAACGCCTCGCACACACGCTGCTCTATCTCGAAGAAACCTTTGGAGTGAATGCTGACAAGTCCTCAAATTGCAATTGTCCCGCGAAGATTGCAGCATGATTGGTACGGCTACCGAAAGCTGTATCCGCTTATTATCAGAACTTAAAAAAGAAATGCCATAGAACTTGTAGGCAAGAAGATCATCATTGCCGACAAGGCCAAGCTGGTACGCATATCCAATTGATTAATCCTATAACCTTTTAGTACAATCCTGTAAAAATTTTGCTTGCAAATCGCTGAACTTTGAAGGTGTGAAACCCATAAAATCAAAGGATCATGGAAGACTTACGAAAAGAAGAAAGCGAAGAACAATTGCGTGATTTCAGTACGGACGATGCCCCTTTTGGAATCTCAGACAAGGGAACGGCAACAACCTCACTAAGGCAGTGGATACAGCGAAGAAGAACGTGTGGCCAACGATGCCACCAATACTGATTTTCCCGATGAAAAGCACAAAGGCAGCCGTGAATTGATTGACAAAGTACAACATCAACGATCAGGCACATTCTGACAGCAGCAAGGATGACTTTATAAAAACGGTATCGAATGCTACACATGCTGATGGTAGCAAGAATAGGGAGACGAGCAGGCTATTTAAAAGGATTGCGTTCCTGCCATTCGGTTTTAGGCTCCAGATAATCAAAGATCACATCCATCTTCTTGTTGATTAGGGAATTGCTGTGCCTGATATAACCGTACATTTCTACAGGCTTGGCTCCAACCGAACTTTTTATTTCTAGGGCTGTCCTTGCAAACACTACTTCGTCAAATCCTTTATTGATGGAGTAGGCCACCATGTCATACAGCATGTTGAGGTAGAGCATCTTTTCGCGCTGAATGGTCTCGTCGTACCCTAGAAAGTAGGTGTCCATCGAATTGCGTTCTTGATAAGGGTATTGAATCCGATGAGTTTTTCCCCGATAAAATAACCGTAGAACAGGAATTTGTCCTTGAGCAGTTCCTTGAATACCCTGAAATGATTTTTCGCCAGAAAGAAAGTGTTGAAAGGGGCATTCTTGGCCACGTGAAAATACATATCGTAGATGTGTCCTCGTATTGGATAATATCCTCAGGCTCATCTTGCGTTTCTCAATCCCCTCCGCTTTTTTCCTGCTTCGTTTGTATTGGTCCCTGTATTTTTTACTGAGGTCGGCTATGTAATCGTCAAACGTGTGCCAGCTTTCCTTGATCTCAAATACCATGTTGGGCTGTATGCAGAACTTGTAATGGTCCTTGAAGCCTATATTTTCAAACGCCTTGATTTCGTCCTTGGTAAAATCCTTGAACGAGGTGAGGTGTATTTTTTTGCCTTTTTCTTTAAAGATCTGCTGCAAGGCTTCGGAGGCCTTCTTCAAGGTCTTTAATGCCTTGGTAGTGTCGATTTCTTCCGAGAAATGAAAAGCATTTTGTCCCGTGAGCATGTTGTTGCCGATAAAGAGGACGTGCGAGCTGAAGTTCTTGAAGATAAAGTTGCGGACAGAAGTCTTGACACAACGGTCCCTTTCTCCAAATGATTTGAGTTGGTTAACGTCTAGGAATTGTGATATGCTATTCCGACAAGTTGCTCTTCCTGATAGAAGCCAATAAAATGGCAGGTCATGTTTTCGGGACCCGATTGTTCGAGTACCTGCAGGTATTCCCTGGAAAGGAAAATATTTTGAACGGACAAATCATTCCAGTTTTCAGGAAGCTCCGCAGTTGAACTGAAAATCTTGTACGTGAGTGTTGTAGTCAAATCAAAAAAAAATCGCCCCACAAAAGTAGAGCGATTGTATTAAAATAAATGTTAATTATTTCCAGCCACAGATGATGGCACCCATGATGGTCATTACGACTACCCAATATCCAGCAGTGATCGCTACATACTTGAATGACTTCTGCTCAAAAGCGCATTGGTAGCAATAACTGGCAGGACGATAAACAATGCCGCCATGCATCCGTGCAATGCACCGTGCTTGAACGTTCTGAATGCCTCTCCGTGTACTTCCATATAAGCCTTAAAGGCTACATCAGTAGCATCACCACCTGCCAATTGCAAGGCACCCACTTGGTGGATTACGATGGTAGGCATCATAAACGCAAGCATAAAGGCAAACACAAATGCAAGCCCGAATACCTTGCCATGTTTGATTTTCTGGCTTTCTCCTCAGTCATACCAATCTGAATTCATCCAGATCGTTCCGAATACTTTCGGATTGTACCATACAAACCCGACAACAAAGCTTGATAAAGCAGCTACTAGAATCGCTAATAAATTTGGTTCCATAAGAAATTATTTTTTTGTTTTTGACAATCAAAATAATCAATTTTTATTAAAAAATTAACAATTGTTTATTTTATGGAAACCGTTTTTGTGCGATGTATGCTTTTTTAGGGCTTTAATTGGGGCTAGTGTGTTTCGTCTTTAACAGATAGCTCACTAGTTTTTCTATCCTCGGTGCTATGATTAATATGGCAGGTATGGCTACGGCATAGGACAGGAACCATGATTTGAACCAGACAGTAAAGAACTTTTCTGTAAACCTATATTGATGGCTATGAGGATAAACGAGATGATGCAGGTGGTGATAATCCCCATGATCATGGCGAAGGCGATCTTTTGTTTCATTTGATGTCGGTTTTCAATAGTTGGTGTATCCCTTTGCCAACAGTTTTTGACTTGTCGGCATTCCATATCTCGCATTGTGCATTCACTATCTGCTTGCCTTTCTTGTTGATGGAGGTTTCAGCTATGATGGTATCACCTTCCTTTGCGGCATAAAAGTAGTCCGATGGCCAGATTGACGGTTACGTAAAAATGGGGTTTCTCCATATGCAATGAGGGTGGCACCAATGGCGTCGTCTATGATGGCGATGTTATACCTCCGTGCAAGGTCTTGAAAGGATTAGTCATCTCATTCCTGATGGTATACTCGAAGGAGAGTCTTCCCTGTTCTACCAGAACCATCTTTGGTCTTAGCCAATTCATAAATGGGGAAGGGGATTGTGTGATCTCCTTCCGATATGGCTTTTTAGGAATTGAAAAGCGGGATTGGTCCATAGATTTAGTTTTGTGAATTCATGGCCAGTAATGCATCTGCCGGAGCAGATTGGAAAAGGTCGTAGATCGCTTAGGTTTGTCCAACGTGCACTTCATATCGGTTTTTCTTCAAGGCAGAGAAAGGTCGCTTGCTACTGTGCAGGTGAATTCCGTTTTCCTCCTCCATTGCTTTTGAGAATCAGTGTTGACCAATGGAGGCATTACCTCAAAAACCTTAGTAGTGGTTTGGGCCTGCAATGCCAACCTTAATGTTTGGGTATAGCGTGCAATGCGGCCTTACTGGCAGAATAGGTGGCCAATCTTAGGGTAGGGACCAACGCTACGATAGAAGAAACATTTACAATAGCTGCATCTTGTTGCATGCACGTTAAGTATTGGCAATAGCTTTTCAGTCAGCCTTACGATGGATAAAAAGTTGGTGTCCATTTCGTCGTATGCTTTTTCATAAGCATTGATGTTCGGTTCCAGAATGTTGTAATAGGAAGCGTTTCCTGCATTGTTGATGAGTACGTTAAGATTAGGGAAATCAGTAGCAATTGTTTTGGCTAATTTTTCTACGTCGGCTTCATTGGTAATGTCGCTGGCAATGAT
>JAPQWV010005250.1:0-21109 GCA_027422505.1 Craterostigma plantagineum | reverse complement strand
GGCAGTGATAATCGACCCACTACTTACCCTATTCTGAGAGTTGCTTTTGTCTTCTGAAGAGTTGTTTAGGCGAGGATCTGAGCATTGATAGGTGTAAGGCTGAAATGGAGAAAAAAAAATGCAATCGATGGAGTTACTAGAATAATAAATGGCGATGAGAGACTTAGACCATCTCCAACCGAGAAACGCATTCTCAAACTCAAACGCATTCTCAAACTCAAAATGCAGTAATTCTTCTCCAACCGATCAACTCATTCTCAAACTCAATAGACTATTGTGTAATATTCATTTCTTCACCAATTTTTCTAAATTTCAATACTATCCACATATTTTACAACTTTACAACTTAGACTACAAATATTATTTTTTAATCACAATAATTATTAAGGTTAATAATAAAAATATATTTATAGAAAGATAAATTTATGTAATTCTGTAAGTGGGTTACGTTTTATTTATATTATTTTATTTTAAATGTTTGATCTTTTTGGATTGATAAAAAATTGTGGATAATGACTGTACATTCCAACGAGTCCACCTCGTCACTAGATCTAAAACCTACCAAAGACCTTATTTTCCCTTTTTAAATGTCTAATCTGTTTACATTTTACAAAGGCCTGGAGTTGTTAGCTTTTTCTCAGCTTTGTCTGACACAAAATATGAAAGAGAAAGAACTTAAGTACTTCAACGTAAATTAATAAGATCAATCTAACCGCTGCAAACACAAACATGCGTTGAAACCACGAGAGAGAAATTAAAATCGCATTTTGCGTTCGGTTTTTTGGTATTGGTTGGAGTAAATTCATAAGTTTTTTTGGTTTTTCAGTCCGGTTGGAGATGCTCTTACAGGTCGAAATTTGAGAATGAATCCATTACAACGTATAATGTTGTTAATGTTCTGTGAAAAAGCCTATTTATATCCAACTAAAAATGATTAAAGAGTTTTAGCACGATTAAAGATCGGATGAATTGAAGGGCGTGGGGTGCTTGTTCTTGAGTAGAGGTTTGGAACTAGGGGTGTGCAACGATTTTCAAAAAACCGTCCGCACCGCCCGCACCACACCGTATCACATATTAACCGTCTAAACCGTGATTTATTTTTTATTCATCGAACCGCACCGTATATATGGTTCGGTGTGGATTTTTTGTGTAAACCGCACCGAACCAAACCGGAAGCTTTTATTACTATTCAAATATTAATGTTTAGTTATTAGTTTTCAGATTAATAAATATTATTATAAATTTTTAGTTCTAAAAAAAACGTTTTCAGATTAATAAATATAATTATAAGATTAATCATAACTTTTTATTGGATCAAGCCCAACAAATGTGGTTGATGGTGATATCGATTAACACCAAGAAGCAAAGCCCGCATAGTTTAATTTCTGATTCTAATTTCTATCCAACACCAACACTCCCTAATCAGTTACCCTAGTAAGTTCGACTTCTACATCACTTTCACCAATGGAAGCTTCGACATCACCTCCAGTTGAAAACCTCAACGAATGCGTCAGTGTAAGTAATATATATTAGTTTCTACACTTGATTAAATCTACAATAAAGCTTAGATAATAATTATTTTTCTTTTCGTTGGTAGGATCCGATGATTGAACAAGAAGAAGCTCAAAAAATTGATTCGAGTGATGGTAATATCAACAACCAACCCAATAATCCATCAACTAATGCGGGTAAGAAACCTTCAATACTTCCTCGGAAGAAACAAAGGACCAAGTCAGTTGACCTTGATAAGAAAGAAAGCTCGAAAAAGGTATCCGAGATATGGTCTCACTTTACTAGATTGGAGGGTAGTAATCCTCCTAGAGCTGCTTGCAATTATTGTGGTACAAGTTACGCTGCTCATCCCAGAAACAATGGAACTACTAGTTTATGGGCGCATTTGGAGTCTTTATGTAAAAAGTATCCGCATAGAATAGAAAAAAAGCAGAAAACTATGCATGATTTTAGTGGTTTGTCTGCGAGCCAAAATGAGAAGTCTGATAGTAAGGGAAAGAACCTTAATCTTGAACTGGTCAGGAATAAGCTTGCTAGGGACGAGTTGCCTTTTAGGTTTGTAGAAGGAAAAGGTTTTAAAGATTATTCTCATACTTTGGAACCAAGGTTTAGAGTGCCGTCTAGGTATACTGTGGCTAGAGATTGCATGAAGATTTTTGTTGAAGAGAAGAAAAAGTTGAAAATTCTTCTAAAATCACAGAGAGTGTGTTTGACCACTGATACTTGGACATCATTGCAGAACTTGAACTATATGTGTCTTACAACGCATTGGGTAGACGATGATGTGGAAATTGCAGAAAAGAATCATCAACTTCTGTCTTATTGAAAATCATAAAGGGGAAACGCTAGGAAAACACATCGAAGAGTGCCTGAACCACTGGGGCATTGATAAGGTTTTAACGATTGTTGATAATGCTAGCTCTAATGATCGAGCGATCAGTTACTTGAAACGAAAATGCAAGTGGGCGGATGTTATCTTGAACAATGATTACTTGCATATGAGATGTTCGGCTCACATAGTTAATTTGATCGTTAAAGAGGGGCTAGAAGAGCAACACAATTCCATAATGCGCATTTGAAATGCCATGAAATATGTGAGGTCTTCTCCTGCGAGGCTTAAAGTTTTTAAGAAATGTATTGAGAAAGAAAAAATCGATTGTAAGAGCATTGTTTGCTTAGATGTGGAAACGCGGTGGAATTCGACTATGCTTGAGGCTGCCGAAAAATTCGAGAAAGCTTTTGAAAGGTTGGGAGATGAAGAACAAAGGTACATAGATTACTTTGATTGTTATGAGCTAAATCATGAAGAGATGGTGATAAAAGGAGGAAAATCGAAAGGGAATAAAATACTTGGACCTCCAATGGCTGAAGATTGGAGTAACGCAAGGAACTTCGTTAAGTTCTTGAAGATTTCTACAATGTGACTTTGAGATTCTCTGGTTCACTACATATAACTTCGAACGCCTTCTTCCGTGAGCTTACAACTGTTTATGTTGGCTTGTCTACTATGCTCAATAAAGAATATCACATGGCTTGTATGGCTCTTCGCATGAAAGAGAAGTTTAACAAGTATTGGGGAAATACTGATAACATCAATTGGTTGTTGTTTGTGGCTATTCTTCTAGATCCAAGATACAAGTTGAAGTATTTGGACTTTGGTTTGACAAAAATGTCAGAAGGTGATGCGTCTTTTGCGAAGAAGATGACATATAGAATAGAGAACTTGTTGAGTTCGTTGTATATGAATTACGCAGGTTCTGATGTACAACAATCAAGTGACGTTGAAATCACTAGCCATATGCATGTTGATGATGAAAATGATTTGAGCGAGTTGCTAGATTCTCATTTGCTAAACACTTGGAAGATGAGCAATGCGTCGAGAACAAATCAGAAGTTGCAAGATACTTACTAGATTGTTGTGAAAAAACAAGTACGGATTTTGATGTTCTGAATTGGTGGAAGGTGAATACTCCAAAATATCCGGTTCTATCAAGAATCACAAGGGAGGTGCTAGCAATTCCTGTATCAACGGTTGCTTCTGAATCTGCTTTTAGTACAAGTGGGCGTGTAATTGATTCGTTCAGAAGCTCCTTATCTCCAAAAATGGTGGAAGCTCTCATATGTACTCAGAATTGGTTACGATCTAGTCATTCGCCAATCGATCTTCGTGCGACGATAGAGGATATTGAACAATTTGAAGAATTCGACAAAGGTAAGTATCATATTATTTTAATTGTTTATTAGATTATTTTATCAAATAATAGTAGTTTTTTTTAATTTACAGAATTGGAAGGATCTACCTCGTTCACGATGAAAGAATAAAAGTTTTTTAGTGAGACTACAATCTTTATATTTCGTAATATTAGACTTGATTTTGTTTGAATTAACGTTGAATTTATAATATTGTTAGTCTTTGGTTTGAGTCTAAACTCGTTAAGTAATACTGGAATCATTAGATAGAATATAAGTATATTATATAATGGTTAAAACCGCAAACCGCACCGTACCCGCACGTGTGGTTTTAATTTTGAAAACCGCAATTTCAATTTTGTTTTTCGAAAAACCGCATATAGCAATTCGGTGTTGAATATGTCAAGAACCGCACAAAACCGCACCATGCACACCCCTATTTGGAACGACTCTCTCACTCTAAAATCATCTTTCTATTATTTCACACAAGTATTCCTAACTATGTGTTAGGATTTTAGTATTTATACCACAAGTTGGTAAATAATGCTTGAGCCCTTGTAAGTCCATTAAAAAAAGGCTTATACTAAATAAGCCCAAAACAATTAAAAGCTCATTAGACTCTACTAATTAGGCTACCTTTGGTTTACAAGATTGGAAAAGGTGAGATAAAGAGCCAAGTTAAAAATTGAGATAACAATCTTGTCCAAGGGCCCATACAGAGAGCTGTTTAGTTTGGATTGGTTAAGCAACCTATTTAAAAAATATCATGTTCACCTTCAAATATTACTTAATTTTATTATCACTTACAAGTTACAACATGTAATTTGACAAGTTTGACCCTCCTATACAACTTATGAGATCAGGGGAAAAAAATAGCACAAATAATTGCAATTACATTGTTGAATTTTGCTGGACTTATCGCAATCACCCTTTTACTTTGTAGGACAACTCTTCGTATATTAGAGCTCCAAACACCATCTACGTCGTCGTACAACATAGCATATCTTCTTCTTTGCTTCCTCTTCACTATGTGTTCAACAAAAAATGAAGTTAATGCAATCAAGCAGATAGAATTTATCCTCTCACCGAACAATTGATACTCAATATGAAAACACGAAAAAGTTGAAAATCCATGCCCATCTCAATCCATTGTTTGCCTAATCCAAGCATTTCTCGAACTACTGCTATAACATGACATTAACGAACCTATATAACATACATTTTAATCTGCATTCTTATATGATCACCGATTTACTTTGATAATGGTTCGTCGAGAAAAATAAAGCCGCCTTTCAACAATGTTCATGGGTTCATCGACCCGAAAATCATACCCAGCTTAGATAGATTAGTAAGGTTGCAGACTAGCATCAGACAATAACATGATAGATAGAAAAAATAAAACTATAAAAACAGTAAAAACTCATGCTCCGCAGATTGGAATCAACATGAATACATTATTCTTCGACTGTTCAATGAGGCCCAACCACCAAAATAGTTCACACGTATAAGAAACTGAGAACGGCTTTATGCTTCAATATGACTATACATTAGGGGATAAAACCCAAACATAGACGCATATGTGAGATACAAGAAATCATTACTTTCTACGGTTACTGCAAAACCACACCTTTCCAACAACTATACTTGCAACAAGTACACCTCTTTTGACAAACTACGGAAGAAAAATGATAGAAATTCTTCATATCACGTAGCAAACAATGCAAACAATACACGAATGAACCTATGGAAGCTCACATAAGAATAAAGTAAAATAAATGGAGAAAAAAGTAGTAATCACCTTCGAGAGACCAATTGTAGCATCGCGGAGAAACAGAAATCATGGAAGTGAGAAGCACACAGGTCTCGCTTGACACCGGATGATAGCTTGGCGGCAACGCGAAGTGCTGACCTGGAGGCCAATGTCGCGATGGCTAAGGCGAAGGCGACCGGTGGTGTAAATCATTGTGGAGAGGATTTATGATTGTTTCAAATTAGGGCTATTTTGGTACTTTTCTTTTTAATCTGGACCTTTCTAATCTTGGATTATTTATCTCGGCCCTTCCTCCAGGATAAGTTACTCGAGGGGTTGCTATTATTATATCGGGCCGTTTCTAATCACGGGCTTTATATTGGGTGCAAAGAAAAAGTGAACAATATAAAATGGTATAAGTGGGCATAATCTTGACATATCTTAGAAAGTGACGCGGCCTTAGAATCTAGTTCACTTAAATAAATTGCAAAATTAAAATAAACTAATTTAATTGAACACAATGAAATAATCCTAACAATCTCCACATTTGTGTTCAATTGAAATTGAGCGCGTGCTATCTTGGTCTTGTAAAGATGTCGTCCTTTGTCTTGAACACATATCTTGGTCTTGAACATATTAGAGTTGCATCGGCGGAAGCGTATACGTGCATGTTCTTCTTCAATTATCTCCTCCTTTGTTTTGTCTTGTGACCTCTTCTTTAGGAGATCTTCAAGCTCACCGCTATTAAATTTCTGTTCTCAGAAGGTATTCGAAGTTGCTTGTTGGATCTTCTTCTTTTTTGTGTTCGATCTCTCCTTTCGTTAGTCACAATTCCTCTTAAATTTGCTCAACCTTGTGTTGAGAATGGAGAGTTCTCTAAATTCTGAAGGCATTCACGAGGTGAAAACTTTGATCTTTGAAGTTCGTGGTGTTTGCTTGATTCTTTGACGACGCTTGAGGATTTAGCATTTCCGATCTGCACTTTCGTCGTGATATTGCTCCCATTTTGCTTTAGTACTACTCTCCCTCATGAAGATCGAGTTGGAGAGATTGTCGTGCGATGATTCAAAATAGAGGATCATCGTTAGCAAGAAGATCACGTCGTCGGGACAAAAAGATAATGTTTGGGAATTCAGGGGGTAATAACCTGACGGAGCCACAAAGACGATCCGTCGGGTAAAAAACGAGGTCATGAGGACATCCCGTTAACATCAATCTTGGAGCATAGCTCATAGACGACAGTCAGAAACTGTTGCTGCTTTGATGTTGCAACAACATGATTTCCTTTCGATCATCGAAGCATGTCGTAAAATGACATGTCTACGGAAGTTCTGACGTGATCACAAAGATCAGGTGTTTTATATAGTGTATGTGTCCTAGAAATATTAAAAATATGGGTAGTGAGGATACACTAGACTCGATTGTGCGCAAGAAAGTGTGGTAGTGGGACTGAGTACCACTTAATTCAATATCTCCCGCTTCCGACTGAAGCGGCGATAGTAGACGTGTCTCTCCATGATTTCTTGGTTGTGCATGGCGGCGTTGGACCTAATACGACGACTTCTACCCGGGAGCTAATAAAATTAGCACCTGAACCTATGAGAGTTGGTTCGAGTATTTTTGAGATATGAGAATTTATTTTTCTAAAAAAAGTTTCAAGTCATCATAGAAATAAGTTATCACGGTGTGTTTGGATAATGTAGGATATGTGGCTTTTCATTTAAGATCGACTCGGTGATGTTCCGGGGTTAGATTCAGTTGGGTTGACTGAATCATGAGAAACGAAGTAGCGGTTTATCCGATGTGTAGTGTGAAGATTAAAGTCAGAGAAGGTCGATTAAAGTGAGCATCGGGGTAGTGTGGAGATCCACAATTTCGAAGTTTAGGGTTTGGGGTTTAGGGTTAAGGGTTGGGGGTTCAAGGTTTTAAGAATTTGGTATTTTCTTTTATTTTGGTTTATGGATAAGAGTTCGGGATTCAAGTTTCAGGGTTTGAGGTTCGGGGTCGGGGTTTAGCGTCGGGTTTTGAGTTTTGGCCTTTGGGGTTTGAGGTTAAGGGTTCAAGATTCAGGGTTTGGGGTTCGATGTTCCGGGTTCACGGTTTACGGTTTTGGGGTTCAGGGTTGAGGATTTTAGGATTCAGGGTTGAGAGTTCAGGGTTAACTGTAGGTTTTTTAGGATTTCTTAGGGTTCATGTTAAGGGTTCAGGGTCTAGGGTCTAGGATTTAGGGTTTAAGAGGGGTTTTAGGATTCAATGTTTAGGGTTTTAGGATTAGGATTTAGGTTTGGGGTTCGGGGTTCGGGAACCCCGAACCCTGATCCCTGAACCCTAAACCGAACCCCAAACGCCGAAGCCCTAAGCCCCTAAAACCCCTAAACCCCAACCCCACCCTAAACCCTAAACCGAACCCCGAACCCCAAACCCTAAGTCCTAACCCCTAAGCACTAAACCCATAAAACTCCTAAGCCCTAAACCTTAAAGCCCTAAACCCAAACCCCAACCCCGACCCCGAAGTCCGAACCCCGAAACCCCAGACCCCTAACCCCGTAACCCCTAAGCCCGTAACCCCCACCCCCCGTCCCCCCGAGCCCCGAGCACCGAGCCCAAATACGAAAACCAAGAACCCAGAAAAACCCTGAAAATCCCTGACATCGAACCCAGCACTGAGCCCGAGCCCGAACCCGAAAACCCCAAACCCGAAAATCCGGAAACCCTGAACCCTGAACCTAACCATAAATCCAAAACCCTAAACCCTAAACCCTAAACCCTACACCCTAAACTCGAAACCAAAACCCTAAACATGAAACACAACCCCCGGACACCCGATCCCTAACCCCCTAACCCAGGAATCAATAAAAATACTTTTACTCCATTGAAGCCTCAAAACTATACGCATTATGAAAATTAAAAATCATATACCATACCTTTGGGTCTGCTAAAGCACAAGCGACATGGCTTTTTCATGAAAAGATGGCCTCTGCTGCCGTTGTTTTCCACTTTAGCAGTTGTTTTTCCATCATGACCATCTCCTTCCAAGAAGGAGGTTTCATTACCTCAAATTCTTATTTGATCTCTTCTACAAAAGAAGAAGACATTCAAACAATGGTTGTTACTGTGAGTGATTATGTAATGAGTTGTGGGATAGCTAATCAAACCTTACTCTTGCATGGCTTCCTCCAATTGTAACTCCTCAACTTTTGTTTCCGAACTATCAAATGCATTTGCTTCAGCATCCAGTTCATTCGCTCTTCCATTAACAATTTCTCCCTTCAGATGATGAATGCCTTTTTGCCTAAAATGTTACCCTTAGCAAATAACTAGATTTAGAGAGAAAACCATATCAAACTGTATAAAAATATATAGTTTGCCTGCAAGGAATCTGCCAACTTCCGATACGATCTACCTCGGCATTCCAGTGCAGTAATTGATCATTCAACAAGGAGTAAGGGCGACTTGCATATATATATATATATATATATATATAATCTATACTATATAAAAGTTGGATGTGGACACTTATTAACCACTCCCATTTCCAATACCCTTGCGACATCTCAGCATCATCAATGCAAATTACCAATTTAGGTCCATTTGAGGGTGAAATTACAACAGCATAAAGTGTCGTTACATATTCTCTCTCTAACTCTTCCCTCTCCCTTCCCTCTAAAAAAACCAAACCTAACCCTTTCTTCTTCCTTCACCCCAAGCCGCCGCCACCCACCCCTACCACCCACCACCCTTCAACAAACACCCACCCTTCTGCGTTACCTCATCCCCCACCTCCATTAACGGAGTTTGGGGGAGCCGTCTTTCTTTTTTTTTTTTTTTTCTTTCTTTTCTAACCAAAAAAAAATTGCTTACTCCTTTGCCGCCTACCGCCGCTGCTCCCTGTCGTCGCCGAGCTCCACTCCACCTCCGCTCGCCGCCTCTCTCTGCTCCACCTCCGCTCGCCGCCGTCTCTGCCTCCGCCTCTGCCAACCTCCGCCTTCGCCCGGCCGCGCCCACCCCGATGCCCGGCTCGTCAAGAGCCGCCGCCTGCCGGTCCGCCGCCCTCCCGTCGCCTGCCGCCAGCCCTCGCCACAGACTTGAGTCTCCCCTCTGTGGGACCTCGCCTCTCCCGACCGTGGGTCGGGAGCCTTTTCTCCCTAGTGGAGCTTTCAGTCCGATGAAGACAAAACTCAGACGTCGAAGGCCAGGTTAAAGTGAAGAGTATTGTAGATTTAGCCTAATCGCTTTTTCTGTTATAGGTTCTTTAGTTCTTGGCCATAGATTATGATGTTCTGTTTTCTGTTGGTTTATGTCCCTCGTGGACCCTTTTCTCCCCACGTGGGAGTGTTTGTTCCCCTTGTGGGATTATTTGGTGCTCCTATGTGAGCCTTTGTTCTCTCGGTCGACGATGTACCGATGAGACCCTTCGGGCTATTTAGCATGTTGTTATTAATGCAAGCTATCGTTTGGGAAAAAAAGGGTGAAATTAGACCTGCCATCTTAATTAATTAAAAAAATCACACGATCGACCAAAACCCTAAGCCAGCACCAATTTCAATCGTGGTTCAACCCTCAACCCTATTTCCGTCGCCATCAGAGTAATAACACCGTCAACCCATGCCCCGACGCTTCAAACCAATCGCCGTCTGCCCTACTGCACAGAATGTTGTGGTCGGTGCTTCTGAGACGTCGAAAGGAAGGTGCATCGCTGGTGTTATTATGAATTTTTCATATGTTTTTGAGATTATGATCTTTTCCATTTGTAGGTGCTATTCGTTCTCGAGATGATAGAGCAACATTAGGAGTTCACTGAAAAGGTACTCAATATAATATCTTTACTTTCCACTCAACATTGCGAGGGGGTGCTGTGAGAGACCGCTGGGGTAGATATGTGGTGTGTGCGGCTGGCGACTGCGACGGGTACGAGGGGCAAGTAAGATTTGGTAGGCGCGCTACTCGGCTTCGAGGTTTTGGTGAGGGAGAACTGCTGGAGGTTGTTGGTATAGTCTGGGTGCAAGTGGTAGTGCGGGTGGCGGTGAGGAGATCTTATAAGGTAAGGCTGCAACCGGCTGTTTGGGGATGTGCGAGATATGACTGTGAGATTTCGGCGACATGTGGATCGGTATTATAATCTTTCTTGTAAATTTTTTCACTATATGCGACGGTTGTCCTATCATAAAATAATTAGACATTTTTTTTATGTCGTCTGATTTTGTGGCGAATCAGTTCGGTTTTGTTTTACATTTATTTTTGTCTTTACCAGTTCTTTGATGGTAAATATGTTAGAACATTGTATTGTAGGTTGTCCTTTTATTTTTTGCTTTTACTGTTTCTTCAATAGGTCTAGATGTTAAAGATTATAGGAGATGAGAAGTACTTCTTATAGCACTGATTGTCTGTTCCTATACAGTTCTGAATATTTGTTTCTTGGAATTGGTCGTGCCCCATGTCTCTTATCCTTATAGTCAAGATCTTCGTTTGGTGTGCATAAACGTGTGCTAGAACCTATAATGCATCAGCTGAGCTATTCTATCACCTCAGACAATTCAATGGTGGATTTTCCTACAAATGCTTTCTCTTTTCACTTTGAATGGAATTTTGGGATTTTATCTCCACTGTTATTAAGACATCATACGAGGTGAATGAATTTACTGTGTGGCGATGGAACGAAATGGACTAATTTATGTCCTCAGGTTTGATTCAGTTATCTTAATCTTAGTTTAACTTTCTGGAACTTTTTACTACTGTTGCTAGGAAACTTAACTGTATCACTTTGAACAATAACACTTAGTGCTCGTTTGGTTGACGGATTTATATTTAGGAGGGTTTAAATAAGTAAGGGTTTATATTAAACAAACTAATGGGTATAAATAAAATGCGTGTTTGGTTAGTGGGTTTAAATAAACACATGTGAGGGGGTGTGTTTATCTAAACCCGCCTGTATGGGTTTAGAGTGGTTTTATATAAACCCAGGGTTAAGATAAACCCGCGAACCAAACACACTAAGATATCATAAACCCACCTTTAAAATACTTAAACTCTCCAACCAAACAAGCACTAGTTTTATGGTCCATGAAGATATTGGATGCGATGGGGTCATTGCCTCGTAAGAAACCTTGAGAATGTGCGTGGAAGAAGCTTTATATTCAGGTAGTTGCTACATTAATGTTGTGTCCGTTTTGCATAATTATCAGCATTCGAAAATGATAATACAACTGATGATGGTCGAATTGTAGTTCTGAAGATATATATTGTGTAGGTGAGTGATTATCATATAATTCTTGACAATACGCCGGTTGATGAAATCTTATATGGGAGCGTTCACGGTCATCAAGTGCTATTACATGTCATACGAGAGTTCATCTGCTAGGGTAACTTTGTTGTGAGCAGGAGGAGCTTGAAGCTGTTTTAAGGTCTTGCTGATGAGTTTTGCATTAGCTATGGACTCATAGTCATGCGTACCGTTTAACTCTTTTCCGTCTTAGTATGTTAAGGTCTTTGATATGCAAAATTGCGCTAAAGAAATAACATTTAGCACTGCTAAACCATGAAAGAGCATATCGAAAAGCAATATCACGAGGAAGGAATCTAGGTGAGCATGATATATGGTCCACTGAATGAAAGAACATGGTACCAGACATCTGGCATTGTAGGTGTAGTGTAGCGATTGAGATGACAGTGAAAAGGTGATAACGTCTTGAGATATCCGGGCCTCAATATAATAGGTATCGATTCAAAGGACAGTTGCAACAGTAAAGAATCAAAGAGACGATATAAAGTTACAAAAATCGTAGCAAACTACTTATACTGTGGAAGTTCTTATGAAGTTTATTGTTGAATTTGATCGATGGATATGGTATGTTTATATATTTTATTAAGATATTTTTTTATGTTTCAAGCTGACTTTTTCTAATAATATATTACTTTCTTAAGACCAACGAAGAATGTTGGGAACAAATGTGCTAGGCTATTATATGTGATTAGTTGATAAAATGATGATATTGTCGGTCAAAGTGGCTATGTTTACACAAGAGACTGGATAAATTAACGTGCCTATTTTAAATAAACCATAGAACTTAGAAGGACTAATGAGGTCGCCAAAGAATATATTTATTGATTTCCCAGATTTCAGTTGTTGCATAAAATGAAAATCAAAGTTAACAAGTTGAGTATACTATATAAGTTGAGGTCGAGTTTGTCCAATTTCTACGTTCATTTTTTTCACCTCAATTCTCAATACTTCAACAGGGATACAAGCACAAATTTTTTGGACCCTACCCATTAATTATGGGTTGTGTCCTTAAAAATTAAATTTAATGGGTACGGGCCAGACTCAGACCAATTAAATTAATTAGGGTCTTAAATGGATATTACCCATTTACCAAATTAAATTAACTTATCTTCATTCTCATCAATTCCACCCTACATCGTTCGAACTCTGAGAATGGAAAATTGCCAATAGCGACCATTTCAATTTCAGACCTACTTTCGCACAAGAAATATACCGTGGAAACAGAATAAACGCAAGCAATTACATATCAATTGGAACAATTAACGGCATAGGAAATTCAATTCGATTCTTACCAGGGCATTTGTCAGTAGGGTTGCAAATGAATCGAACTTTTTTTGTTCGATTCGCGATTCGATTCGAAATTTTAAAATTCGAATTCAAATATTTAGAATACGAATCCGAATAAGAATATTTTTTTTATTCGAGAAATATACGAGCATATGAAATCACAATATTCGATTCGAAAATTAATCGAACTATTCGATTCGAATAATATATTTTAAAATATAGTATAATTAATATATATTCACATATAATATATGATAACTCACTAAAAATAATATGTTATAATTCAATATATGTTTAAATATAATTTAATATAATTCAATATATATTTTAAATATACTATTGTTTATATTTTATTAAATAAAAAATGAAAGATGACTTTGAATACAAATATTCGATATTCGATTCGAATATTCGAGAAAATATTCGAATTCGAATAAGAATCGATTTTATGATTCGATTAAATATTCGAGTATTCATATTCGTATTCGATTGTCATCCGAATACGAATAAAATATTGCTGTATACGACTCGATTCGATTCGTTTGCAACCCTAATTGTCAGACATCTGGTATCTCGAGCCTCGAAGCCGCGAAAATCTAGAACGAATCGAAATTACGTAAAACAAACAAACGAACTTGGGACTTAACAGTGGGAAAATGGATAAAGGAACAAACCTTTTTAGCTGGGTTGATGAGATAAAATCCGACGTTTCTTCTGTAACCTTGAGGTGGGTCTTCCATGGAAGAAGAGAGGGAAACGACTGCAAATCTGCGAAGATAGAAAGGACGATTAATGAAAATTTTAAAATTTACTTTAATCTAATCATTTTTTAAATGTTTTTTTATTTATTTTAAGGATTCTCATTTCGAAGATATATTTGAATATTGGACTTAGACTTTGAGCATGGATTTGCTACTCATGAAATGAATAGTTTTTTTTTCGTTTTCGTAATTCTTAAACATCAAACTTTGTAATCATTTTTTATTTACAGCTTATTGACTATTGCTATCATTGTTATTGTTATATCATATATTACACGGTAATTATTGGCTCATTTAGTTAATTTTCTGTTAAAAGTTAAAGATTCGTTTAATACCCAATTAAGACCCGTTTACCCGTTAAAGTTAATGGATTTGGGTCCATACCCAATTAATGGACCCATCAAAAAACTGGATAGGGTCCATAACCATATATTTAATTGGGCTTGGGTATGGGTCCAAGTGGGTCTACCCATACCCCTACCCATTGCCATCCCTACAAGCAGTGAATTTCTGACGTCTTACATATCAAATGCAAATCATGTACATATGGAAAAGGTAACAAAGTTCAAGATGAGTAGTACATGTTGGTTTTTGCTGAAAATGGTTTTGAATATCTTGGCGAATCTTCACGTTGGCATGATCCAATTAAGGAATTTCATAATGATAATGCGCATTAATCTCTTCGATGAGCATGGTGGCCCCGTTTGTGAAAATTTTCATAATAACTCACATCAGTTATACATAATTTAGATGACCGGAAAATTGAATCTTTCAATTTTATTACGGCTTATGGAGAAACTGCTTTTCGTATGTTAATTTTATCATGTAAATTCAATCTTATTCTTTAGGCAATTACAATTTTTCGATATGATAAAGTTTAAATAACTGAAAATATAAATTAACCAACCGTGTTTATTAGGAGCCGTAGAAATAGAAATTATACGTCGTTGACTCTTTATTTTGACGTCAAGTACTTCAAATACTAAAACGTTTGTTACGATTTAAAAGGCAAAAGAATATCAATTTGTGACGCAATCTTATGAAATCCTTTTTGAATCCCATTGAATCCTAGACTTGTTCTATTCTTCCCAATATATATTTAAATGCTTATCAGCTAATTTTCTATCAAATCCCAATGAGTTTCAGTATCCTATAATTGCACTTGATAAATCTCTTTACCACCAGATAGTACAAGCCTTCTCTCACTTTCGTCATTATTATTAATATTATTCGTTACTACTAAGATTCGCGTTAAGCTTTATTATTACGATGACGATGAAGTTATTCCTTTTGATACTGTCATCGACGACAATCTTCGTGGAAAAGGCGACATATGCTCCTGCTGCTGCCGAGGTTCACAAGGTCGGTGGTTCATTAGGTTGGTCAAATATCATAGCCACAAATCGTGGGCTGAAGAGAATTATTTTGGGTCGGAGACACTTTACGTAAGAATCCTCATACGACTCATGATTTGATTTCTTTTCTATTCCATAATATACACAATGATATGTTTTTTTTTTTCTTTCATGTAATTTTAGTATTCGAGTACGATAAAGAGCACCACGGTGTGGCGATGGTAAGAACTCTTGAAGAGTACAACTCGTGCAATTCAACTGCCCCTATAGCTATTTGGTCTACGGGCAATGACTCGTTCGCGATGACAAATCCCGGGGGATATTACTTCATATGTCCTGCTGATTGTCAATTGTCAGGACACAAGGTAGATGTATGTGCTGCATGGATCCCCTACGTGCCCAGTCAATGCATGACCTTAAGCCCAAGCGAAGCGCGCCTTATTAGCCGCGTGTCGTGGGGTATGTTCTGGGCTATGATTGCACTTGCACTCATATCTGTGGTTGCTTGTTGTGTACTTGTTATGTGTAAGAGTGATTGTGCAATTGGAGGACGTGTTAGGCAGGCGGTTCGTATTGTACCGTTGGCATAAGCTAGCTACACGCCTACTTACAGTTTTTTATTTTCCACCTTAAATGGTTTCTCTGGGCGGCGGCGGTGACGATAGTATGTGGAAGAAGAAGCATGATTCTTTACTAGAACGAACGAGAGAGACCGACTGGATAGATATAGATATATAGATAGATCTTCGGGTTAGATATAAACGTAAAGAAAAGGCTTTTCTTTGTAAAATACAATAAAACATCATTTAGTCGGTACGTAAGCAAAGTTCTTGCATTGCAATAATTCTATTGATGCACGAAAAAAAAAAAGAAAAAATTGGTTGTGTCTTTCCGTCTCGAAATGATCTTTCTTCCTGTCATTTATACGAACAACACTTAATACGGACTTGCGCCGAGTTAGGCGACGTCCTACGACGCTCAGGTAAGTTAATTTCGTTGATTAAGTCTATCAAAACAAGTAGGTAATTACATTTTTGCTTATGTTCATTTACATTATTATTGCTTGTTTTGTTCTGTTTGTATAACAATGTTAACTTAGGACAGTTGGTAATTGATATTTTACTTTTCCAGGTATGGTAATAAGGTAAGCTAAGGTAAAAGTACACGTGATGATTATCACGGATGCCCATACATTACATCCCGAGAGAATTGCGAAAATAGTTAACGTTTAAAAATTGAATTGCAAAAACTAGTTAACTTTTTAAAACTTGTGCAAAACTAATCAACTTTTCTAATTTTAATTATTTTTATTTTCTTTATTCACCACAAATTATTTAAAATTCTAAATCATTATTGTCTTACATTAGCATATAAATTAGCAATAATTATATTTTAATCCCAATTCAATTTAAAAAATTTTAAGCCCTCAAAATATGTAAACCTAGGTAGGTGTATTTAAACAGTTCCAATTCCAAATGTGAAATTGTCGTTTCTGTTGAACCAAAATCTCGCGTTAAGCGAGCTGTGGTAACACAATTCAGATTATTATTTGGAATCGGTAGGAGCCGGTGTCTGGTTCGAACTCAAACCATTAATTTTGACTTTTATAAATATTGTGTATTTGAAAAATAAATTTGAATTTCTTTAATAATGTACAAAATTATATTTCGAGCTTAGAAAATTGAGGGAGATTCGAGACAGATCGGATGTAGATTCGAGAGGAAGAAACATGAAAAACAAAAATAATACTTACAAGCAAAGAAAAAAAAACAGTCATATGATCGTTGAGTTAAAAAGCAATAATAGAACAAATTCCCTACATCAAAATATATGTAGTACATTAACAAAAACCGTGATAAACAACGGTTCGATTTTGATTTGAAGCGAAATAATTGTCCGTCAGTTCGTTTCTGATATTTTAAACTGAATGAATACGTTCACGCATATGCAATAATTAGTTGAATGTAAAATAAAATTAAATTTGACACGTGATATAACATCTGCTCAATTTAAGTCTAAAATAAATCCAAACCTTTGAATTAATAATGAAGGCTCGACTTTTTTTTGTTAGTTTCAATAAATTATTGATTTAAGAACCGAAGCCCAGAGTCCATATTTCTCGGCCCAAACCCGATACCGACGCTTTAGGGAAGACGACTAGAAGAATTTCTGACCTCAGTCAGTCTACGACACCATGGACATGGCGAGCGATTTCGATCGTCTCCTCTTCTTCGAGCAGGCTCGCAGAACAGCTGAAGCTACCTATGCGAAAAACCCTCTCGATGCCGACGTATTCTGAACCTGCTTTCGTGGATTTGCATTATATATTCTGTTCTTTTTTGCTGTTTTGGTTGGGGTTCTGGTTTGATTTGCTGATATTTCTTTTGTTCATTTTAGAATCTGACACGATGGGGAGGAGTGTTGCTTGAATTATCTCAGTTTCAGAACGGCCCTGAATCGAATAAGATGGTTCAAGGTGCGATTTTTTTGTTGATATTATTTTCATTCTGTTGCTAGGCACGATGTGAAGCTTTGCATGGTTCTTTGTTCTGCGCGGTATTTTATTTGCGCCTGTCTTGGGTTTTGACTTAATTGATATCCTGACGGATTTTATCTGAATGTCATCTCGACTGTGACAAATATTGTATTGCCTCGTTGGTGAACCTAAAGAGAGCCTAAAGATTATATTTTTGCTCCTCATATTTTTGCAGATGCTATTGACAAGCTCGAGGAGGCTCTGAACATTAATCCTAAAATGCATGATGCTTTGTGGTGTCTCGGGAATGCATATACCGCTAGTGCATTTCTGATACCGGATTTTGATGATGCCAAGGATTACTTCAATAAGGCAACTCAATATTTTGAGCAAGCTGTTAAAATTGTAAGCCCAGTTAAATTGATATTGTCATGCACTGCTGCTAAATCATTCCTAACTTGAGAAATGTTATGAGCTGTTTTGGGAGTAGGAACCACAAAATGAACTCTATAGGAAATCCTTAGAAGTCGCTCCAAAGGTACATCTATATCTATGCTGCTGAATATATTCTGAGCTTGTATAACTTGTAATCGTGGATGAGTCATGAGGGATGAGGTGAAGTTTTTCTAGCTTCTGCAAGTACACTTGTCTTACATGAGGAAATGGTACCTTTCTTCTTGCTAAGAAAAGTTGCGTCATGTCCGTGATTATTTATACTTGATGTTTCTCACTATCTAAGTGGCTGAGTGAATGTTTTGCTTTCTATTCAAACAACCTAAATCCTTTGTCCCCCAAAGTGTGACAAAGCTTGTATGGTGGTGTAGCAATATAACAGTCAATGTAAATCTGTGCCAAAACATTCATTCATTTATGTAAATCTGTGCCAAACATTCATTCATTTATGTAAATTTGAAGGCTCCTGAGCTGCATGTTGAGATCCACAAGCACAGTTCAGCCCAGCAGGCTACAGCACCTGGGCCGTCATCATCACCTAGCACGAAGGTGAGTCCTCTCTTTTTTGATGTTTGCATTGTGCTTCTCTAATATTAGGCTGTTGAATTCATTGGAACCTTTTCCCAAATCTCAACACCTAAGGTTTATTGCTGGAGAAGCTTGATTTGAATAGAGCACCTATGTTACTACTTGGTGAGCGAATAATCCAATGTGCAGGCGCAAAGTAAGAAGAGCAAAAGCAGTGATCTGAAATATGACATATTTGGCTGGATAATCCTCGCAGTTGGAATAGTTGCATGGGTGGGATTTGCAAAGTCTAATCTCCCTCCACCACCACGATAAAATGATTGATCTTCTTTAGAGTGGATAAGGGATGCAGAATCTGTGTGGGGTTAAGTTTGAGCGCATCTTATTTTAATTTATGCGGCTGAACCAAGTAAAGAAAACATGGTATCTGTGTTGATTGGTGTAGTTCATGTTCTGATATGCTGGTAGTTAATATTTGATACAACCTTTTTTCCTTTTGTTGCAAGTTTTTTGGCTTTAGGTAAAGACAGTCCATCAATCAAATCATTTTCGCGGTCAAAACATTTTGGTATTGGTTAGTAATGATGGAGAGCAGTTGAATTGAAGTTGTGGTTAGTTAAAGTAATTAATAGTTGTAAAAAGAAACACTTATTCGTAGCACAAAAGCACAACATATAAGGCAAGGCGTGGATAGTAGATTTTTTAGACCATCGATAAGAGAAGCCCTCCCAGACCTCAGTCAGCTTAGTTTGGCTGCGATAAAAAAAGTAGCTTTTGGGCTTGACCAAAGAACCAACATTCAGGACCTGATGAGCGAATCATCCGAATGTGCACAAGCATCTCCCCTTTATCTTTCTCATCAACATGTTTCTTTAAGTTCAAACTTCTATTTATCATAATCATCATCGATTTTCACTTGTCTCTCACAAAGTTTTCTCTTTTTGTTGCATGTGAGGTCTGTGTAAGCATATTATTTAGGAAGCTTACCCATGCTGGACTTGGGATTTGTTCTAAGTTGCTATTCTGTCATTCATCTTCGCTTGTGGATGTTAGGAGTTGCATCTACCAAATGTACATTCAATTTATAGCTCCTCCGAAATAGAGTGGTTGGTTGGTCTTTGGCATCAAAATTCTGCCAGAGATTTATTTACAAGGGCCAAAGAATAGAACATATTCATACAATATCACCGCCGCCACCACAATATCAATCAATCAATCAATCAATCAACCCTTTCATCTTCGACGATATGTAAACATAGGATTGATCTTCGTTATGCGTATTGTAGGCTTCATTCACCCTTTTCATCTTCGAGATGTACCGTAGAGATTAGTGTAGACTGTCTTTGTTCGGTACACCAGAATCATGCTCAAAATAGCAGCAATGATGCAAACTCCACACATGATCAGCGACGTTAGGAAGAAGCAAACGATGCCTTCACACTTCAACGGCTCCTCAAGGCGAACATAACTGGTAAAAGAAGACGATAAACTGCGGTGGATATGATTTTCCCCACGCGCTTGTTTCTCTGCCTCTCTGTCATAAATACTACTAGCTATGACGCCCGAGAACACCAAGGAACCAGCAGGGTTTGCTATGGTAAGAAAATTGTAGAGTGCGCCAAACTTCTTCAATCCAAAGAGCTCCGACGCAGCAGCTGGTACTATTGCCCAGTGTGCTCCATAGCCTACTCCCACTAGAAGTGTTCCAAGGTACATTGCACCAGGCCAACCCATCGCAAAGAAGAAATGCCCGATTGCCATTATTACCTGTGCAGCTGCCATGGCTATGTGTCTTGGATATGCATAGTCCCTGCATCACAAATATTTGCAAGAGAGAAGAAGAAAAAGAACAAATTAAAATCAAACAGACACTCAAGTGAGTTGAAGAATCAACTTCTTTTTTACTACAAAGCTAGTCTGGACTCGCACCTGACGACTTTTTCAGAGAAGTAACCACCACCAACGCGACCCAGAAAGTTCCAAATGCTGATCATCGAGACAAAGACATGTGCGTTATCATAACCCAAAGACTGGCTCATCTGGCCCAAGTTATCGATCACGGTCAAACCAGACCCAGAACCCAGAGAAGAGAGAAAAATATAAGCCAAAAATCTGCCTTTATCAATGCCTCCATTAAAGTGAAGTCTTCCCCTCTGTGTGGTCTTCTTTTCTTGATCCTTACAGCACCTTCCGCAGCAGCTTGGGCTAGTCTTGCTTGAAGTTGTGCAATCCTCTTTTGTCTCTCGGAAGCGGGAAGCAAATCTACTTCTTTGGGCTTTTCATCTTCCATTTCGCTAAATATGATTTCCTGAGAGTATTCTTCAGATTTGCTTGACCCTTGTTTCGATGCGTCGGGTAGAGAGCGCCTCTTCTATTGCTGATCTTTGTTCCCCAGAAAAGTTCAGTGCTACGGGTATCGCAATAGGAATAACCAAAAGCACAAATAAGATCACAGTCAAGGTCGTAATCACCGTACTGCTTAGATCAACAAGGTCTTGTACAAGCATGACCCCTGTT
>JAPQWV010005249.1:0-21117 GCA_027422505.1 Craterostigma plantagineum | reverse complement strand
CTTATAACGCAGGGGTCCCTGCTCGTAGCGCGAAGGTCCCGGTGTTGTTCTTCGCAGGCGCAAGGTCCCGTTAAATATTCGCACGGTCCCGTGCTTGCAATACTTCTATGCCTCCCGTGCTTGCAATACTTCTATGCACGGTCCCGTGCTTGCAATCACGGTCCCGTGCTTCCAATCATGGTCCTATGCTTGCAAGCACGGGTCCGATTTTGAAAATTAGGGTTTGATCCGTTAAATTGAAGACGAAGAGTAGAACAAATACCTTCACTCTCTGGGTGTTCCCGCTGATTGCCATTGTAGATTTCGGTTCGGATTTGGGTTTTACTTGCAGAGAAACGATTTGCAAAACATTTGGTGTGCAGGAGAAACGACAATTGAATTGAATATTGAAAGTTAAAGTGGTGGTTGCTTTTTACTTTTACTGTTATATCACGGGTCTATTATTGTTTGCCAATCACTACAGTAAAACCTGTAAATTCTTTTATATTATACCTCTTTATGTTTATTACATAACTAACCGAATTAAATACAACTATCTATATATTTTTAAACCTAATTAAATATTATAAAATATAGTTCATTCAATTTAAAATACAATTAAAATATAGATCAGGTTCATAATATATAATGCTTCAAATTAAATAAAAATACTTAGATTCACGTACAATACAATAGCATAAATTATTACATAATTTACTATTCTAACCTTTCTCGCCCTTCTCCAACCGGAGCTTGGTCGACATCCTCCTGCACGGCGTCGTTTCGGACAACCTCGATCCAACCTGGGCCTATCATCACTTCGCTCTCAGCCTCGTCGTCGTCTTTTCGGACAGCCTCGGGTGCTTGTCCTTCGATCACTTCGCCGTCGTGTTCGATAGGATGGTCGACGCCGTTTAAGAATCTGTCGATCTCAAACACGATGAACAGCCTCCTTTGGGAGGGTCGACGCCGAGGTCGGCCTCTAGACGGCGGCGGACGTCGTCGGCCGTGGTAGTCCGGGGGTCCGAGTTACGGACGATTTCCTGGAGGCGGGCGACGATTTGGGCGTCCGTCAGCATTCTTGGTCGATTTTGTTTCTGGGATTATTAAAAAATTTAAGTTCGGATGATGTGTTTTTTATAATGCAGACATAATTAATTGAAGCCCTACAGCTTGCCAAAAACCGTAAGACCTTTCGAAAACCCTAACATATATCGCGGGACCCAGGCTCTAGTGCACGGGACCAAGCTCTAATTCACGGACCCAAGCTCTTGTGCACGGGACCCAATCTCTAGTGTATGGGGGCATGGGACCTATCAATAAGAAGCGATTATGCGCGGGTTCCCTGTTTTTGCGCGCAGGTCCCCTGTTTTTGCGCGCAGGTCCCCTGAATTTATGTGCAGGTCCCAAGATCTAATGCGCCGGCACTAATGTGCGGGAACCATGCACTGATGGTATAGAGGTCCCATGAATTTATCCGCGGGTCCAATGATTTATGTGCGGGTCCCATGAATTTATGTGCGGGTCCCGTATATTTTATGTGCGGGACTCATGCTTCTATCTATGGTCCCCATGATCTAACGCGCGGTTGCCTGCTTTCAAGCAGGGTCCCCTGACCAACTTGACGTTTTAAAAAGCGAGAGCGAAAATTGAACATGTTCGGCAGTCCAAACGGAAATTTCGAAGCTTGGAGAACCCATTTACTTCGAACAGGGTTTAGGACTGAGAGTTACAAAGATTTAGATGGTTATATTCAAAATACGACCAGGAAAAATACTTACAGTGAAGCGTCAGGTTCGAATTCTTTCACTGAGGGACTTTCTGAATGTTCCTTCGCCTGTGAAGAAGCTGATATGAGTCAAGTTATTCGACTGCCTTGCAGAAGCAGAAGAAATTGTAGGTGATTTCTCTTAAGGACGAGGACGAAGAAGAAAGGAGAATAATTGGGTGAGTGGAATGAAAGCTTTCTGCTAATGGAGGTGCAGCTTTAATTCATTTCAGGCGTTGTATTTTATTTTTGTTTTTTCTTTTTTTATTAATAATAAGGGATTACGAGAAGATGATTAAGTGTTAATTAAAAGAGTGCTATTGACCAAAAAAAAAGTCAAGAGTGCTATTTTTTTAAACTTGACCGCGTCAAGGCTATTTTTTAAAAAGACCAAAATGAAAGCTAGGTAGATAGATATGAGTGGAATGGGAATGTACCTTTATTCTCTGCCCTCAAAAGATATAATCTCATACGTTAAGTAATGAGACCAAAAATGCCACGTGGACGTAAGATCTATTGGACCTTCGCTTCCAACCTAATGTCCTTTAAACGATTTGATTCACTAACAAACAATTTGATTCACTAACAAAACAATTTGATTCCTTTTAACGCAAATTTACGAAGTCAATGAGAAAAGCAGCCGGCCATAGTTGCACCATCGTAAACGTAACATTCATGCTTTTTAAACGATTTGACTAACAAAACAATTGCAACTCACGTTTTCTATTCACAAGAAATGGTAATTTATTATTTTCCAATAATTGGAGAAAATTGTGGAAAACTAAATCGCCCGCTTACCATATATATAACTAAGTTTATTAATCAACGATGCGCTCTCTTTTTCGGATCCTAGATCCTTTTTTGTTAATAGTAAGTAATGGAAAAATGTCGCTATACAACCATTTATCCTAATGGGCCTTAGTTTTGGGCTTCAAAGCTTTCATTGTTAAATTCGTTTCAGTTTCGAAGTTAGTTTCTTAAATTGCAATACCCTTATGGGCCCGTTTAGATTCCGGATTTCGATAATCCGATTTCCCCCAAATCTTTCGTTGGCAATCGAGCGGATTTGAACTTCGATTTCGTCCAAATTCGAGGTTAAATCTAAACGTTTGCTATTAGCCGGATTGAAATTCTATAGCAAATGGTGCGTTTTCGAAATCAAACTTGAGTCCGTACTGAACTTTTCGTAAATAATAATATAATATAATATTAATAATAAATAATAACATTAATATAATAATATTATTGTTATAACAAAACGAGGGGATGAATCATGAGTCGAGCTGACTCGTGAGCGATGAGCCGGCTCGAGCTCGTTACGGGCTCGCAAATGAGCCGGCTCGAACTCGAGCGACTCGTGAGCTCATGAGCCAGCTCGACTCGTTACGGTCGCAAAAAATCGAGCCGGCTCGAACTCGAGCTCACTCGTGGGTGCTCGAAAATTCGCAAGCCGGCTTGCGAGCTTGTTTTTTTATTTATCATTTTATTGTGTTTTTTATGCTTTTTAATTTTTAAGAAAAAGTTAGAAGTTAAATTCGACGAGCTTCTCGAGCTCAAGCTCGAACTTCATTTTGAAATCCTAACGTTTGCCAAAAATGGATTTGTATTTAAAATTTGAATTTCATAATTTCAAATATTTCGTTCAAATACGTCAATACAAACACAACCTTAAATTGGTTACATTTAAAGTGTCACTCCTAGTCCTATGGAGGAAAAGTTATAAATTATAATGATCAAAATTGCCCATGTCCCAATTTTCGAACACAACTTACCGGGAGAGAGAACGAGGAGCGAAAACATGGAACGTACTTACGTGATTTTATAAATAAGATTTACAAGCAGAAAAAGAAAAGAAAAATCCGCCACAAAAAAAAATACGAATGACGTTCGTCGTCGTACGAACAAACAAACAAACAAACAATCATCCTCGTTTTAGGCGACGCTGAAAGAAGTAGCGGCAGTCTCGACGAACTTCCTGGCGCCCTTGAACCACCTCTTGTCCCCGGCCTGCGCCTTGCAGATGTACAGTTTCCCGTCCTTAACGGTGGCGGAGATCAGCTGGTGCTTCCCACCCTCGTCCCCGTCCGCTGTCCTCGTCAGCACGGTCAGCAAGTAGTACTTCTTCCCCCGACCTCGGGCGTCGACGTCTCCAGTATGTTTGCAGTCGCCACCGTGCCCGAGTCAAATCCGCCCTAATAATAAGGTCGTGACGACATTTTATTAAATGCCAGCCGAACACTTTTATCGCGGTAATGGCAGATAAATCAATTGAATGTTTTCTTTACCTCTGCGTCGGTGTTGCCGAAGTAGGCTTGCTTTCCGAGAGATAGTCAACCTGTTGGGAAATAAGTATATATGAAATTTAAAATATGATTAGGTGAAATAGTTACTCAACATGGTATCGGATCCCAGGCTAACAGAGATCGTGAGTACGAATCCTCACGACTAACGATTAAATGGAAATTACAGCTAAAATAATGAAAGAATCCGCGTAAACGAATGTGATATGTTGGAAAGCCTTTTAGGTGGACTGATCATTCAGCACTTTGGAGTGCGTCTGTGTATGGAGTGCGTCTGTTACACAGACGCAGAATTCGATGCAAAGAAACGAAAAGAACAAGTGTCGACGAGAAACGCATACACGATTGCCTGGGTAAACGTCGATGCAAACAATCAGACTTTTCCTTTCGGCGTTGAATCCCGCATGCCAAACGCACCCTTAATAAAATCACTAGTTTACCTCGGAGAATGTAAAAACGACCATATATCTACCCTACCTTGGAGAGGAAATCTTCGGGGGAACCGTAGTCGGTGATTGATTTCTTGTCCGTAGGTTGGATCATAACAGAGAGGTTGCTTGTGGCGTCGAAGTTGTCCTCGTACCTCAAAACCTGTCCTGGGAATTCTATTTCGCCGCTAGGGTTCCATTTCGATGGGATTGATAGCTTGAATCCATCGCCATTGTACGGCTTGAACTCTGTGTTCGTCTTAGGCTTCCAAATATGTTCGCTGCAAACCCAGACATAAATCGCCGGAGAAAAAACAAAGCAGTTCCCTTGCACGACGAAAGAAAGCACTCTGTCATACATACCTGATTCTCCGTAGGCGGCGTCGGCGGGGGAGACCCTCGAGCCTACCGCCGCCGCGCCGATGAGGACGGTTAGGGCCAATCGCCGAGATAGGTTAAACCCTCGTCTGGTGGTCCGCGTGGGCTTGCTGCTTCTGATGGGCTCGGCAGAGTACCAATTGGCTGGGCTTTAAAGAGGGAACGTAGCGGTGAGAGTTGCCGGCGGCTTTTGCCAGGGCGGCGGTGGAGACGTGGTGGTGTAAGAAGCACGAAGTTGAGGCCATTCGATAAGTTAGTAGTTAGATGAAACTATTTCTCTTCTCTTTGCTGTGTTGTTTTTGTACGCAGTTCTTCCTGCGCTCTGCCTATGTGTGATGGAATTTGAGGAGCTCTGTGCTTTTGCGGAAGGTGATGATGTGGAGCTTTTAGATGAAATGATTGGCTGTGGGCAGATTAGATTGTTTCGTGGGGGATGAGGTTGTGAGGACGTTGATTGGCTTGTAAACCTTATACTGGGATATCTAAAATATGGGTCTTTTTAAAAGCAGCATTTGAATAATGAGTCAACTTAAAAAAATATCGTTCTCGATTTTATATTTTAAAGAGTAGCCTTCATTTAAGTGTATTTTCGTCTTTTTACAGGGTGTATTTTTTTTTCCACAATAAAAACCAATATGTTAACTCGGGACCGCGTTAGGGTGGGTGGGTCGTAGTCCAGTGGTTGTGTAGTCTGACGTTCAAGTAGTAGGACGTGGTTCAAATTCCTAACACATATATTTTTTTTTTAATAGACTGCCCAGACTCATGGGACCTCGGCAGCGGACCCGTGCTATATAGCAGGGGTCCCCTGCCCAGCATGGGCGGATCTCCTGTTGCAGTAGCACAGCACAGCATGGGCGGGACCCCTGCAGCATAGCACTGGCCCCTTGCTTAGGAGACCCGTGCTACGTAGGCCAATTTCTTAAATTTCCCTCTAAAATATTTTGTAATTTTTATTTTATTTTTGTTAACGTTGTTGGGAGTTTGAGCCCATGGATTAAGTGGGCGAGACTCACTTTTTATTCATGCGCATATAACTTGGCCAAATTTACGAATGATGAGCGTATTATGTTATGGTATTATCATCTTTGTATATATATACTATATATAATATATTAAGGATATATTATATTAAGGGTGACGGGCGGCTATTAACGGCTAATTTGGTCCGTAAAATATTTACAATCTCTATTTTTAATTTCATTAATTAAATAATTATCACATTTAACTCCTCAATTTTTAGTTATTATATTTACCCCTAATCATTATTTTCTTTTTTTTATATAAAAAATTATATTTCGTCTACTAAACATAAATTATAAATTTCCTTAAAATACAATAATTATATTTTAAGCACACGCATAGAGTATGCAGATATTACTAGTATTTTACTATTGCTCTGCCAAACATAATAACTACTTTTCAATCAATTTGGTGTGTCTATTGTAACTACTTTACATAAATACTTTTAAATAAACAAATTAAATATTAGTGTTAAATAATCACTTCTCATAAAAACTTAAGCTTAGAGGGTATCATATATAATGTACATTCCGATATTTAGTAGTAGGGATTAGTCAAATAATATCGTATTGTCTTTTGTTAGTCAATAATATGGATTTTCTTAATACAATTTTCTTTGTATCATTTTCCGAGATGAATCGAATCTGAATTTCAGAGCAACAATCTCCTACTTGCAAACGGGACTAATCAATCCTTCACGATTTGCCAGGAATAACTCAAACTCGTATATTTGTTACATCTTAAAGTATGTGTGTATATATATCAAGTTATTTTACATTTTTATATTATAATTAATTTAAAAAGAAAATTTTAAACTAAGAGTAATGTAATAAACTAAATATTAAGGATAAAATTATAAAAAAATATTTATTTGACAGACCAAAAGTCACCACACTCACCTTATAGAATAGAAGGTAAAACAAGCTCATAATGCAATAAAAATTAAATACAAGCTCTCTAATAACAATCAAAATAATCATGCATTCAAAACCCACAAAAATGTAAAAGAAAAGAAAATTGCCCGCATGCAGCAAAAATCCAAACACAATTCAAGATTTTAGTATCTTTTCCCGAGAATAACCCCGAGGATGATCGAAACGAGCGCCACGCCCAATACGAACTTAAAGTTCACGGCCGAAGACGCTTCGACGCTCGTCTGAGCCTTTGCCTCCGAGGAAAGCTCCGCCTTTTTCTTGCTCTTTCTCTTCGAAGGAGTCGGCGTTTCGATCTCCCGAGATTTGACCGTTCCGTCCTTCGACTCAGCCGAAGAGCCTCCAAAATCCTACATATGTATGTAATAAATAGAAAAATTCAAGGCAATGCACAGATAATTCTCTGATTCAGACATGAAACTTGAAACATGAGTATTATGTCAGCAGATCAAAGAAAGCTTTTCTTTTTACCTTGTCCTTCGGTTTAGCCTCGGCGGCGAGCTGTAGCTATGCTCGAGGTCTTTCACGCTATTTTGCAGAAGTAAAACTTCCTTTTTCTTCACTTCGATTTCTTCCAAGGCGCTAATCAAAGCAGATTCTCGCTCCAAATCCTTCTTCGAGTTCGACTCCTTCTGCTCCCAGGAGAAAAAAAAAAGAACGATATTCAAAAGTCGACCGTAGAAGAATTCTTGCGATAGATGAAGAAATGAGTTTACCTCTTCTTTGAATTTCGCGTCGGCGGCCGCAAACTGTTCTTCGAGCTCCTTCAAGCGATTCTTCAGCTCAGCTTTCTCGGCAGCTTCGATGGCGAGGGTTTCGTACTTAGCTTTCAGCGCTTCTTCATTAGATTTCTGTTCCTTCAGCTGTTCTTCGAGCTGAACAATTACGGCCTGCCTGAAGATCCTTTTTGGAGCTTTGAAATGCTTCGTTGAGCGAATTGTTCTCTTCCATCACAGAAGATATCTGCATTTCGAAGGCGAAGAGATTCATACATAAAAAACAAACATTCAACAAAGAAGCAAAATATATAAATATATGGTTTTGCGAAGTACTGACCTGAGACTCGAGCTTTTGGCTTTCAGAAGCAAGTTTTTGCGTCAGCTCTTCGATTTCCTTCTTTGCAGAATTCAAATCTTCAGCTTTGCTCTCTTTCTCAGACGAAACGGCTGAAAGTTTTGACGCTAATTCGCTCAGCTGAGATTTATACGATGCTAACTCCTCCGTAAGCTTCGAATTTAGTTCGCCGAGAACGTCGATTTCCTTCTTAAACTGACCAGATTTACTTTCGAGTTCTCCCTCTAAATCTTTCGACTTGGAGAAAACTTGCTCAAACTCCAATTCTCTGCTCTTCGCTTGCTCTTCGAAAGCCTTAAGCTTCTCATGCAATTCGTTCGCTTCAGAATCTCTAACGCCGTACTTTTCATCGCATCCTCGAACTTCGCCTCTGCCTCCAAAATACGCGCCTCGGCCGCCGAATGAAGCTCGGCGACTTTCGAATGCTTCTCAGTCAGCTCGGCGACGGCGTTCGCGTGAGAAGAAAGCTGCTGAGCGGAGACTTCCTTCTCAGAAATAACTTCGTCGAACTTTTCCTGCAAATCTCTGAGCTTCTCGCCGAGCTGCGCATTAGCTTCGGACAAGAGGGTATTCTCAGACAAGTGCTGGTCGACTTTCGCCTCTGCTTCCAAGAGCTTTTTCCTAAGCTCCTCGCCGACGCCCTCGGAAGACGCCACGTCAGCCAAAATACGATCGATCTCCTTCTTCGCCGATTCGTAGTTCCCCTCGCATCGCCGAGCTTTTCCTCGTGGCTCCTAATTTGTTCCTCTAACTGCTCCTCGGCCAACTTAAGCTTGTCCAAAACTTCAGTTTCTCTTACCTTCGAAGCTCTTAGATCACCCTCGAGAGATTCTAACCTCTGCTGCGTCTGATTGAGCTCATCCCTCAAAATGCCGAGCAGATTTTCAGATTCAGACAGCTTCTCATTGGAAACCCTCACGACATCCTTAAACTTTCCATTCTCTTCGGTAAGAGAATCCAAGCTTGCAGAAAGCTCCTTCTCCTTCTCGCGGAAGCTACGAGCGCATCCTCTAAGCTCAACGCCTTCAATTTGAAAAGCTCGAGCTCTCCCTCGATTTCAGACGCCTTCTTACCGCTCTGCAAAGATTCTTCCTCGGCATCCGCCGCATTTCTTTTCTAAGACGCTTGTCTGCTCTTCGAGCTCCTTAATCCTATACTTCTCTGTCTCGAGGAAGAGCTCTAACTCGCCCGCCTTCTTCTCAGCTTCTTGCAGCTGATTGGCCAGCGTTTGCTTCTCCTCGACTTCCTTGGCGAGCTCAGCGTTAGCTGGGATAATTTTTCAGACAACTCCGTCAACTCCCTTTGGACATCGTGGCTCTTGAGCTCCTCCAAGTTCAGCAACTGCTGCAACTCGACGATCCTCTGCTCAGCCGCGATGGAGCGATTTTCGGCCTCGCTCAGCTGCGATTTCGCTTCCTCGGCCGACGAATTCAGCGCGCTTATCAAATCCTCGAGCTCTTTGTTCTTCAGATTGGCTGTAATAACCTCTTTCCCCGACTGGCCGTGGAGCTCTTCGATGCTCTTCAGCTTCTCCTCGAGTTCTTTGCCGCTCGCCAATGCCTCGGAGAGGAGGGTATCGGCCTTGGAGAAATTCTCGTCGGACTGCTTAAGCTTTGCCTCGAGTTCGTCGCAGAGCTCCTTCGCCTGCTTCGAACTGTTCGTAAGCTCGGCGACGGTTTCTTCGAGTTCTTTCTTTTCACTAACGACTCTCTCCATCTCTTCTTGCAAGGCCTTTATTTCTTCCTTGGACTTTGTCTCCTCTTCGAGCTTCGATCTCAATTCCTGGAGCTCAGACGCGTTCTTCTCTACGCTCTCCTTTGCCTCGGCGAGCAGACTTTCGAGCGACTCTTTCTCTTCTTTCGCCTTAAGCTTCACATTTTCCAATTCCTCGGCCGCTCGCCCGACCAAAGCCTCCTTTTCGGAGAGACTTTTGCCCAAATCTTCTAACCGAGACTTCGAAGACTCCAACTCGTCGTTGGCAGCTTTCAACGCTTCCTCTGCTTTCTGATCCTTTTCGGACAGGCTTTTAACCTCGTCCTTCAACTTGGACAGCTCTTCTTCCAATTTTCCGGCGTTTTAGGCCGCTCTGATTGTGAAGTTGTTCGAATTTCTGGGCTTCGGCGACTGAGCTCTGAAGCTGGAGTTCGAGCTCTTCGATCTTCTTTTTCGAATCCTCGAGCTCGAGGCTGAGGTTGTCGAAAGATTCCTTCACTTTAGTCAGCTCATTGTGCTTCTCTTCGAGCGCTTTGAGGTTTTCGTTGTGCCTCTCTTCGGCTTCTGAGATCTGCTGTAGGAGCTTCTTGTTTTCGAGGTGGAGCTCTTTGACGGCTTCGTCATCGGCGGAGGCGCTGCCGCCGGAGGGACGGTGGTCCTCCTCCTTTTCTACTTTGATGAACTCTTCTTCGTCTTCCTTCTTCGGCGGCTCCTCCTTCTCAACTGTGCTGCTCTCTTCTGTTACCTGAGGAAAATCGACGTCGATTTTTTTTCAGATTCAATTTTCTTAGCCAGCGATTGAATACGTCATCTAAAACTGATTTTGAGTTTTTGACTGTTTATTACAGTTCATAAGCTGAGGAAATATGCGTTACCTTACGGGGAACGGAAATGGCGTCAACTTCCTCGGACATCTTAGTCGCTGGTATTTCCTCGCTTGTTGTAACGGCTACTTCCGCCATGGCACAATGTATCGAAATGCTCCTTGCTCACTTTCTGTAAGAGATTGATTGTATTGTATTGCAGAAAAATATGATTTTTTTTCCTTTTCTTTTCTTTTTGAAAGTTTTGAAGACTATCTTATCCTAATCACAATTATTTTGCTAATCTTATAGATGTAATAGAAAATGCATCAACAGCTCAAAGGGTCAAAAGTAAAAGGTACAAACTTATTACAAACAGCTAATCCTTCCTTTTTTCCTCTTCAATTACTTTTTAAACATGTAGTACTAATCGCAATTAATGTAAAATAAAGTTGAATGTCGATCAATAAATTAAGTACGTTACATCACAGCTGGAATTAAAAAAAAAATGGCATGATATCCCACCCTTCACGCAAAACACGAAGGAGATAAAATTCCACGAAAAAAGAAAAAAGAAAGAGCATCTTCTTAGAAAAGCCAAAACGCTACACGACTATCGAAACAATTCTCGATGGAGAGACAGATGATAATGTTGCCAGCGAATTCCGATTTTTAGAAGTATGCTACGGATTAAATAAAGCTATATCTACATATAACACAAGAAATCATCCCAACCATAGTAAATCGTAAGATCATGGATAGAGAGTCAAGAAAAAGAATAAAGGCCAAACTTTTTACAGATACGAAGAAAAGCAATGATCAGATCTCATCGAAGGCATCAAAGAGCAAAGACATACCTTGATGTAGTAAAAACTTGATCTTGGTAGCTAACTTTTGCAGATCTTGATGAAAAAAATAATTATAGATGATGAAGCAGAAGAAAAAAAGTGAATACGAATTGGTGGTGGAATGGTAGTGGGGAGATGATGTATTATATATATGTAATATGATTTTTAATATATATACTTAATTAATGGTAATGAAAGAATTGGTTGGGTGGGGTTTATGTTTGTGTTAAGAAATTCTGAATGTTAGAAAGGGTCTTCGGTAGGCGCATGAGTTGTGTGGTCTTTGGATTTTGGAAGGGGAGGGCCCTCGTAATACAATAAAATGTGGTAAGGAGAACGTGAATCAATACGAAATACCTCATTGTATAAAAAATTTGCAAGTCAGTACCGATGTCAGAATTTTTTTAGATAAATACCCGTTCGACTATGCTTACCATTTTTTCTTGACGTACCTTTTTATATGTGTATTGCGTACCACGTTTCGCATCTATATGGTGCCCATATATGGTACCTATATACGTTCCAATGGCAAACTATATGGTGGTACTATTTTAGTATTACATACTATACAATACGTTTATCTATGGTACCTAAATGTGTGATATGTGTACCTTGCGGCAGGCAGGTACCAATGCGCAAAAAATTATTATGACACGTACATGCATATAAAAAAAAAAATACTGACATGGTAGTGACTTGCTATTTTTTATATTAATGAGTTTTTATGTAAACTCCCTTAAGACAATTATATTACGCTTTCGAAATATGTAAGAAAATTACATTTCTCTTTTTTTAGTTCGAATAATTATGTATTGGCTTTTTCACTCAAATTGAGATCGAGACAAAAGGGTGGAGTTTTATTTTATGTTATATTATTTGAGAAAAGGTAAGTTGTGTGGCGGCCTACGTCGACCGACCAAAGCCGTCCACTCTAATCTTTGCTTCAACTTTCAAGTGGCTATGTCCCAATCTGACAAGACATACCTACTCATTTTTCATTATATTTATCTTATCTTCATTTCCATTTTCTATTCCAATACAATTTATTTCATCTTTCCTAAAGATATTAGCTTTGTACTTCGTTTCGAAATTATTCGCCTCTAGTCTTAGACTCGGTTTTTTCTTTTCTTTTTTTTAATAAATATCAGGAAAGTTAGAACTAAAAAGGCACCCGCCAGTCATATAATATGCATTAAAATAAAGTAAGAATATTTCAATATAAATCTTACCCTTTACCAATCTGTATTTTGCGATAAGGCTTTTTGTAATAGACAAAGATTCGATTGAAATTATATAATTTATATCTCCATAATTTTATTTATGCCGCGAGCGCCAGATCGACCCTTAAAATTGGATTTCAGATCTGAATCTGAGTTTTTAATATTTTCGGTATTTTTATATTTAAATGACCATTCTAGATTGTTAATAATTTATAAGAAGATTAGACTACGGTGTAAGTAAGCATAGTCGGCCACAAATGCTTTGACCTGTGGTTGTAGAATTTGATGTTTTTACATCTATAAAAATTAATTAGATATCTCTATATATGTGTATATATTGTTGGACTAGCTATAGCAGCTGGTTTTGAATATTGAAGTATTCATATTCAAATTAGTGCTTTCAACTTCTATTAATTCTAGTACCCATTCAAATTAGTTGACCTGTCTTTATTTCTCGAATGGTAGGATTCTTAAATGTAGACAGAAACTTTAATCGAATAAGTACTTATAGAGTAGACGAGTTTTGATCCTTGACTCTTTTTTTATTTTATTTTAATTTAGTGAAATAATATAATTTATGTTTTCCATTGAACTGAAGAACCCGGGGTTAGAACTATACGATATGGCTACTGTATCATAAGCTCAATTAAATAAATTGGGCCCATTCCAAACCATTTTATTTTCCTTTTTTCTGTGGGTTCTAACTTTGTATGGGCTTATAATTGAACCCTTGTATTTGTGGCATTTAGGCGCGGTTGAAATCGTCTGTCCCAACAAGTGTGTCCCAATTCCTGTCCCCCTTCAATCTTAGCCGTGGATTTTTGATCTAGAGGTCCACAAATTTGTCTTTTATTTATTAATTGTTTTAATTTCATATTCCACCAAATCATAATATCATTATTATTCATGTGATTTATATTATAAAAATAAATAACACATCAAATTTATCCTTGTTTTATGATGATCAATTGATATCCATATCTTATAATTTTACGATAATCATAAAATCGATTTAACAAAGTGGGACAGGAATCGGGACACACTTGTTGGGACAGACGATTTCAACCAATTGAGGCGTAGAGCCCATTAGTAGACAGAAATTACAACATTGTTTGAATACTTGAACTATATAAAAGGGTAAGGGTCCTTAAAAATGCTTAATTTGGTCTAGAAATTATATTCTTTTCCTTGTTATTTTTATCTATCTACCTACTATATTAAGGTGAACACCCTAGAGTAACTGTTTTTTAACTGATTGATGTGTTATATAACATACTTCTACCATTAGTTGAATTAAAGTATTATTTACTAATCAATTTAAAATTTTACCCTTAATAATTTAATTACTTAATGTCAATTAAAGTATAATATTAGCACAATTTTGGTGAAACTTCACTTATATCCCTATTTGGCAAACTATCTATCACATAACTCCCTGCCAGAGAAAATATCACTTAACTCCCCGTTTCACTGTTTATACCAATTTCTTCAATCACACTGTAACTTTACATATTTGTACTGTGTACCACAATATGTTTATATAGTGTACCTAAATTGTTGTATGATGTACCTACGACGAATCGGGCACCAATCCGTAAAAATCAGGTATACTATATCAACATATTGTGGTATACTACAAACATAGAAAGGTACAGCGTGACTTCAAAATGTAGTACGAACATGAAACGGGGAGTTAAGTGATAATTTTCTCTGACTAGTTATGTAATATAAAGTTGCAAATAGGATTTAATCGAGAGTGTCCCCACAATTTTTTTATATACTTACAATTAATAAACAATTATAAATATTACCAAATATAGAAAAATATACAGTACACGTACACATAAAATTTAAGATACTAGTTTCTAGATATATGCGTAGTCATCACAAGTAACGTTGATTGCGTAGGATAATAACAATAATATAATAATCAGAAAACTCGCGCCAAGAACAGAGAAAAACATTTTTGGCCATGGATGAGAGCAGCACAAGAAACGACTACGTTACTGAGACTTCTCCGCCAGAAGATAGGCCAATTCGTGTGTTCGCCGATGGAATCTACGATCTGTTCCATTTCGGCCACGCTCGCTCCCTCGAACAAGCTAAGAAACTGTAATTCGTCGCCCTTTTTTTCCCCATTTTGTAGTCGATGTTTCTCAAGTGTCTTCTATTACTAGTGATTTATGTTTGATGTTTGATCGCTTTTTTTCATTTGTGGCTCGATGTTAATATTTTTTGGGGGTGCTTAAAACTTAGACATCTTCGGTGATTGATTTCATTGTTCCCTTCACATCGTTTTTGGCATACCCTTCGTGGTGTTGTTTGTTGCTTTTCTGTACATTGTTGATGATGGTTGTTGTTTGTGTTAAGGTTCCCAACACGTATTTGATGGTTGGATGCTGCAATGATGAGGTTACTCATAAGTACAAAGGAAAGACCGTTATGACTGCAGAGGAGCGATACGAATCCCTTCGCCATTGCAAGTGTGTTTTTCTTTCTCCACTAATTCGCCTTTCATGCGTCTATGTTCAGTTCTTCTTTATCTTGTTGTGGTCATATTTTGGCCTAATTCAATTCAGTTGATAAGATATTGTTCTTTTGGTTGGTGCTGAGCATATGAATGTTGATAACATTACTAAAGATTATGGCATTCTCTTTGTCAACAAACAGGTGGGTTGATGAGGTTGTCCCTGATTCTCCCATGGGTCATCAATCAAGAGTTTCTTGACAAGCATAACATCGATTTCGTGGCCCATGATTCTCTTCCGTAAGAGTTTCTAGTCTAGAAATCTTCGTTTCATATAGAAGCTAGTTTGTCATTGAATGCGATTACTTCTGAATGGATGAACTGTTTGATGTGTTGACAGGTGAATATATTGATCAATAGTTTCCATAAAAGCCAATTTGAGCTTTATTGTTGGCTATTAGCACGTTGCCATGCTCTCTGTTACTCTGAAATAACTTATTCCAATTTTCTAAAACCAAGTTGTTATGCAGGTATGCAGATACAAGTGGAGCTGGAAAGGATGTTTATGAATTTGTAAGTTTTATTTATGCCTTCTCGTCTAAAACAGAATGTGCATTCCTTGGTAGAATCGTAACAGCGATGCTGATAATCTTTGTATATAGGTCAAAGCTGCAGGAAAATTCAAAGAAACTCAGAGGACAGGTGGAATATCAACGTCTGATCTCATCATGAGGATAGTGAAGGACTATAACGAATATGTGATGCGTAATCTTGATCGTGGCTACTCAAGAGACGAGCTTAACCTTAGCTTCGTTAGGGTATGAATATATAGAATGCATGCCCTTTCGTTAAAATGCCATCTTGTCTTTATTTGATATCGCTGGCAATTTCGATGGCATCTGAATACATGCGTGGTATTATTGTTCTCATCGTGATGATTCAGGAGAAGCAACTAAGGGCTAATATGGGCCTACAGAAGCTCCAAGAGAAAGTCAAGGAGCAACAAGAAAAAGTGGAGAGAGGTTAACATCTATCTAAAAGATCAAATCATTTTATGCTCTTGTTTTTTCTTTGATCTTTAAGCTTCTGTATCAATTGATGGGATTTTGTACTCTGTCTTCTTTCAGATGCACAATGTTGCGAAAACAGCTGGCGTCAACCGCAACATATGGGTCGAAAACGCAGATCATTGGGTCGCTGGGTTTTGAGATGTTCGAGGAACGGTTTCATCAGATGGTGAGTAGCTCCTCTTTCTTGAATATGATCATCAATGGTTGGTTTATGCAACTTGATGTTTCTTTCTTTTTTTTGTTCTCTTTAAGGGAACAACCATTAGAGATACGATTCAAGGGAACTTAACAGGGCAACAAGAATCTAGCAATATGTTGACTAATGGCGGCGACGAAGAGGACGACGGGGGGAAGAAGTGATGTCCATTTGATTGTTTGTGGTAGGCGTTTCCTGTTTTTTATGTGTTGTGTAATAAAAAGTATGTTGCTAGTTAGTTAAAATGGTATATGTATGAAGTTAAACTATTACAATACCGTATATTGTGAGTATATACTTTCAATAAAGTAGGTAGTGCATCCAGTGTTTTCAAAGCCTATAGCGCTAACCAATGGGGTTGGTCCAAGTGGTAAGCGGCTTGGTATCGCTTAAGCAAGGTTTTGGGTTCGAATTCTTATGTATGCAGCACCCCTTTTGGGAGCCTCACCTTTCATTACTATGTCGGGGCGAACCGGATTAGTCGAGGCAACTCGAAAACTGGTCGGATACTCAAAATAAAAGCCTATAGCGCTATGCATAGCGTTTTGGCTCCGATAACGTGTAGCGCGAAATGCATAGCGCACTGCATGCGTATTTTGAGCAAGTATTGTCAAAAAAGCATGAGTAGTGCAATGTGTTAATTATATTATAGTATATAGATGAGATGTTTCCTCTGTTTAGGAGATTATATACGTATTATGGTATCTTAGAAAATATCTCTTATATTTTTTCCTTCAACTATATATTAACAGTTAGCACTAGGACGGAGAAAAAAAAAAGTTTGGGCAAGATAAAAGTAATGTAAAATAAAATTGAATATCTGAATAGGGTATGCATGATTGCTTAAATACGAAGAGGGTTTGCATGAATAGGGTTTAAATAACTTGGGGTATCGGAAAATATGAGATACGCATATCATTTTAATCGCAATGAAATAAATAATAAATTAGATATATTTGTTTATTTTAATCAAAAATTTCAGGAAATAACCATAATTTTGTAATTTGGTGGAATATGTGATTAAATATTATAAAAGACAAGAAAAATGCATATAAAATGCTGAGTGGGTGACAAATGTGAGAGGAGTAAAGCACACCTTAGTTATCACGTGTCTTTGTCGGAGAAAAGTTAACAAAAGGTCTTTGATGCGTTTTGAAAAGCGGTATGGCTGGTATAATAATAAAAAAATAATATAAACATATACGCGAAATAAAAAGGTAAATCTATAGAAAAATATCCAATACATATAGGTACTCATGTCAGAAAATTTTACAGATAGATATCCAATTTAATTTTTACCAGTTTCTTTAGTATGTCGTACCTTCCTGTGTGTATATTGCGTACCATAACACGTTTGATATAGGATACCTAAATATAGCATACGTCGTACCTACGGCGTACCCGTGTGTTACATAGGACGTACCTAAATATAGCATACATCGTACCATTTTTTTGTTATAAAGGGTACCCAAATGTGTTGATAAAGGGTACCCAAATGTGTCGTATGGTGTACTTTCGGGATCGGTACCTATGTGCAAAAAATTTATTCTGCTAGGTACCTACATATAAAAAGTCCTGACAGAGTACTAAGTTACAAGTTTTTATCCAAATAGGTACTTATGTGTAATGACCCAAATAAAAAAGCATTGATGCGTTTTGTAAAAATAAATGGATTAATTTTTGTGGATCATTTTCGAATGGAAAAACTTGTATTCAACCAATGCATCTCACAACAAATAGTAATTTTCTCAACAATATATTCATTATCCAACTCAGAAATAATAATACTCTGCAGATTTTCTTTCTACATTGAAATTTATATTGAGAAAATATTTAAGTTAATAAAATTATTATTTGAGCAAATAAAAACATCAAAACAAAAAAAAAAATAATTTTCAAGCGAACATTTGAGGTTTTTCTTGGCTATGGCTTTACACCACACACTTCAGCAGGTCATGTTTCGTAAGATGCAATTTGAGGTTCAAGTAGTATGTAGAACGAGAAAAAAAAGATCTTTTTTATTTTCGGTCCCGAGGTATCCCCGACACAGCCCCGCTATGGGCTAACTGCCACACACTCCAGATGTGGGACTAATCCCCGGGTCAGATGGATACGTCCCAAACTCACCCCAACAACGATAGTCATGGACCTAAGCCTATGGGGACTTCCCAAATTCATGTGGGAGGTAGGGTTCGAACCCCTGACCTCCTATCACATGACTTTGGTGCCTCAGCTTGGCCACTAGAGCCAAGCCTCATTGGCGAGAAAAAAAAAAAGATCTAGGAGTTCGAAATTTGAGTACGACTGAAGTGTTTTCTATTGCAATTTTTTGAATTTTGACATTGGATCCGAGATGCTAAAAATACAAGAAAGTTTGCTTAAAAAATTCCGTGTCTAAAGTGATTCCTTGACAGGTTTATATTTAGGAGGGTTTAAATAAGTAAGTGTTTATATAAAACAAATTAATGGGTATAAATAAAATGTGTGTTTGCTTAGTGGGTTTAAATAAACATGCGAGGTGGTGTGTTATCTAAACCCGTCTGCATGGGTTTAGAGCGGCTTTATATAAACCCATGGTTTAGATAAACTCGCGAACCAAACATACTATGATATCATAAACCCACCTTTAAAATATTTAAACCCTCCAACCAAACAAACACTTGAAGTCCTGGCACCAGCCTCGTTTGCACGGCTGAGCTTCGTGGTCAGAGGAATCTCCCCAAGAATTGAGTATCCCAGATGCTTCGATTACGGTCTGGACCAGAGTTCGCAGGAGCCGTAGGTTGGGGAACTGTAGGGTTCTTGAGCTTTGACCGACGACGGTTCTAGTCAACGGCGTGAGGGTTGTAAAATCGACGAATCGGATTAGACCGCCTCCATGGAAGCAGACTGAAGAGAAAGTTCGAGTTCTAGTGGCAAAATTACAGATCTTACTCATTAGGACGATGAAGACGGGGATTTCGTAAAGAAAAGAAAGGGGAAAAGAAAGAAAAGAAGTCAGATGAGAACCGACGAGCATATGCTATGTGAATTATTTTTAAAGCTTTATTTAATAAAGGACAAGACTGTAGTTTAAATATATCTAACAGATTTCATACACACCTCAAATTCATCTATCAAAACAATTTATATCATTACACAAATAATTAATACACACATATCAAACAGTTAAAATACGTATCAACAAAGTCCTTCTATAACCATACACAAACAACTTATACACATGTAACCCACGTACACATCTATCAAACGAGCCCTAAATGACAGCCAAACACGTGAACTACTTCTGATGAATTCCATAAGAAAGTATTACCGTAGTATTTAGTGATTGGTAGTCAGGCCTTATTGTATTTTTAATCAGAGTCCAGGCCCACGTAAGAAGAAATATAGTTTAAGGGACCCATTTCATAATTTAACTTATAATAAATGTTTTCTGACGAAAATACCCCTGAAAAATAGTAATTATGAAGTGGTATCCAACACCCCTGTTTTGTTATCAAATTGCAGTATATTGTTATCATTTGTCACATAACAAGAAGTGTTACTCATCACAAATATTTTGTTATTATATGGCTAATAAGTGTTATTAACATAATAAAATGAGTTTTGATAATCGAAACATCTCATATATCATACTCATAAGCATCCGCTGCAAAATATAAGAGTTTATTTGATATTACGTCGTCAAATATAAGATTTGCGAGGGTATGCTTCGAAGCTAATTGACGCAAATACGAAAAAAAACACTTAAATCGATTCATCTGCTAAAATTGCAGCTATATGTATAAATTAGAGTGACCCATGGCTTGGATATTACTCGTTCCACCGTGTCGATCCATCGTTCGTCGTTAAAGGTTAATTGAGCTGAAAAATAAGATCGCTGGAAAATTTTGGCGTAAATAAATGTTTCTTAAATGGTACGAATTTCAAATCATTTGTCATTGCGAAGCAAATAAAAAGTATATCATGTTAAACACGTAGAACTATATTTTTGTAAAAAGGGTATCGAAACAGGTTTTAAGTGTACCTGTTGTCCTCTATCTAGTATAGTTTTGAGTTAGAAGCTTGCTTGGTAACACTTCATCCTTTCTGGATAACAATTTCTTTTTTCTGAATAACACTTTTGCTATTTCACATGAACATGTTTTTCGTTTGAATTAAGTGTTATTTTTTTGGCAACATTCGTTACAGTCACTGTAGAACGTGTTACTCGATATGCACAAATGGTTATCCGGAAATTTTGATAATTCCCAAATGTTTCAATTTTGGATCACGTCAAAATATTTATCCGATTCTGCATAAACACTTAAGGGTCTGCTGTACCACTGTTCAACAGTCCAAACCACTTCATGGGTCTACCATACCACTTCATGGATCTACAGTATCACTTCATGTATAGTCTCTACCACTTCTTCATGGTGCTTTGCTCATTTGAAGAAGGCGATGACAGTGATTCGTAATGTTGTTTGAGTATGCGGCGGATTTATGTTCAGTGTAACTCAATTGTTGTTTGTGCTTATATCAATGTATAGGTTGTTAAGAATTTCTACCCACCGTGTGAAGAAATCGATCTCACAATTATTTTATTCTCACTTACATTTAAGAAACGATGATCTGGAAGTAATTCTTACCACCAATGTTGTGCTGGAGAGGCTGAAGATGAGTACCAATGTTCCAAATCTTTAACAGCTTAGACTTTTCGAATACCTAATTTATTTCTCTCTCGAACGAATGCAGTTAGTGACATATTTTTATAATAATAAAAATAGTGATTCGGAAAACCAAAATTCCGCACATTCGAATATGCCACAAGTGTTTAAAATTGAAAAAAAAAAAAGAAAACTGGTCACGAGCAAAATAGCTTGCGTTTGTCGGCAGATGCAGACATTGCACTTTTAGCCGTATCCGGCGGCTAAAC